>JAPCYS010003004.1:0-11432 GCA_028641055.1 Alopecurus myosuroides
TCAAAAGGCTATAGCCGGCTAAATAAAACTTAAGAAAGATGGAGGGAGTAGCAGAGGTCTTACGTTAGAGGGGGGACGCGCTCGCGTGCGCGGAACATGTTGTGCTCCTTGATAATGTTGGTGATGGCCTTGGTGCTCAGCCCATCCACCGGCTCGCCATCGTCATCCACCTGCTTGTTGTCGCTGCCACCGCCGCCGCCGCCGCTGTACGAGCTCTGCTCATCGCTGGCCGGAAGACGGCGTCGCAGGCGGCTTAGGCTTGGTTGGCGTCGCAGCCGGCACAGGCTTGGTCGGCGTCTGACCACTGCGGTAGAAGTCTCCCTGCCCTGGCGCCGTGGGCGTGGCTGGCTCAGGCTCAGGCTCGGCTGTCGTCTCTGCCTCTGCCTCTGCCTCCTCCTCCTGCTCGGTCGGTGTGGGTGTCGACTCCCCTGGGAGGTAACTATAGGTGCTGCGGAGTGCCCCTTCGACTGAGGTGTAGGTGGCGGCCGGCTGCGTCGTCTCCTTCCCCTTCTGCGGAGCGAACACGGCCAAGCCAGGCCACCTGAACACATGGGCGGGCACCGGCATCACCTCCGGCTGCGGGAACTTCCTGTTCTCGTTCGTGGCAAGAGGCTTCTGCACCGGCATCACCTCCGGCTGCGGACGAACTTCTTGTCCTGGTACGTGGCAACAGGCTTCTCACCGGCATCACCTCCGGCTGCGGGACGAGCTTCGTGTTCTGGTACGTGGCAACAGGCTTCTGCACCTGCTGGCTCGCCGCCGCCGGACGTATTCGTCCTGGCCATGGGCACGTCCGAGGAAGAGCAAGCACACCACGGCCACGGCGGCGACCACCGCAGGCGCTAGCTTGTCGGCATGCATGGTTGCTCAACCTAGATAGGGGAATAGTTTTGCACTTCCTTTATTAGTACATGGTTGCATGGCTATGTAATCGGAAGAAATGATGTGCTATTTTTGGCGTGGATTAACGGCCACTACTAATTTTAGGACCATGCTTTCTATTCTGTTTCTTCTGGTGAACGACCAGCCGTACTCATGTCAACAATGGGCTGCCTAAAGTCATTGCTAATAGTTGTAAGATATATGTTGGTAGATTTTGCCACATACGATTTTCGATGATGTTGCATAAAATAAATGAGATGAGAGAGTGATATTGCTTTTGGGGGAGGTCGAAGGATAGGAAAGTGAGCTGAGCGCGTAGGCTAGACCGTGCCCCGGCCCACCATCGTCTGCCACTCCGGCGGCGGCGTCCACCTAGCCTCTCGCCGGTGGTCTCCCGGCCCCGGCGACCACTCCACTCACCTCCCTCCCCACCCCCCACCCCCTCTCTCTCCCTCCGTTCCGCCATGGGCTCCCCGTCTGGCTCGCGGTGGTGGAGTGATTTCTCGGACGACGAAGAAGAAGGCTCGGCCCGCTCGTACTGTGATGTCCTTCGCAGCGGAACGCCGCCGTCGCCTTCGCCGGTGCGCGCACCTTCCCCGCCGCAGGTCCTGTCGAGAGCGGCGCCGCGGTCCGGCGGCGTGGGCGACGTGGGTCCGTCGCGGCAGGTGGCGCCGCGGTTCGGTGGCGTGGGCGATGCGGATCCGTCGCGGCAGGTGGTGCCGCGGAGAGCTCGCTCCCCTCCCCCGGCTCCGCGGCCGTGGCAGCATGGTGGCGGCGGTGGCGCGGGTCGCAAGAGACGGCGCCAGCTGCCGGCGACGAACATCAGGGCGGATCTCCCTCGCGACCTAGCCGTGTGTTGCTTTAACTGCACGGAGTCGGGCCATATCTCCAGAGACTGCACCGGCGACACCAAGTGCCTCAAGTGCAAGGTCGTCGGCCACCACGCCAAGGACTGCCCGCAGGGGAGGGTGCCGCCGGTGGACCTCCGCAGGCAACTGGGCTTTCGGGCCGTGGACGCGGCGCCTGCCAGGCAGAGGCCGATGAGGGAGCGCCTGGGCATGCGCGTTCCGCCTGCGCCGCCGCGGGAAGAGGTTGCTTCCGCCGCCTCCCGGTTTGCGGCCGTGAACAGAGGGGACGTGGGCGGCTCACGCCGTGGAGCTGCGCCGGGCGGCATAGGAGAGGGGAGGCGCTGGAGGCCTGACCCCGTGGAGTTCCCGCCTCTCCGTTCGCCGTCCCCGCCGCGCGTTTCACCGGTTGCTGGTCGGGAAGCGGCGGAGCCGCGGGGCTGTGAGCGCATCTTCGTGCCGAGGACGGCCGAGATCGACAATGCGGAGCACGTCCTCCGGTGGGGGCTCGTGGTCTTCCTCTCGGGAAGCAAGGAGAAGGTTTCGTTGAAAGAGGTGGAGGAGGCCGTGGTCGACAAGGTCCCGCGGGCAGGCGACAATTTCTTCGTCCATGGATATTGGCCGGCGGATTTCCTCCTCGTCTTCTCGAGCCGCCGCGTGCGTGATGAGATTCTCGGCACGGATGGTGTGGAAGGCGTGGGATTCTCGCTGCGATTGGCAAAATGGAACAGCCAGTTGCGGGCGGTGCACCGTCCTCTCCGTTACCGGGTGCTTGTCGAGATCGTGGGAGTGCCGGCACATGCGTGGTACAGCTCGACGGCAAGGCTGATCCTTGGGTCATCGGCACGGGTTGAGAGGCAAGCAGGGAAGAGATGCGGCGGATGCGGGTGTATGCGTGGATAGATGAACTGGAGAAGGTGCCGGGGAAGCGCGAGATTTGGGTCGAAGAGCCAAGTGGCTCCATGGATGGAGGTGGAGCTCTTGTCCTCCCGGCCGACGCAGCGATTCCTGAGAAGGTGGAGATGCTCAGCTACGAGATCATGGTGTCGCTGGTGCAGACCGAAGACGTCGCGGGGCCGCCGTCAGTGGGCGCGGCTGCGCGAGCGGAGGACAGTGACGGCGGTGATGTGGAGGGCACGGGACCCGTTGGGGGGCGTGCTGTCGACCGGGAGGCGTCGAGGAGGTTCCAGTCGCGGGGTGCGCGAGAGCCTGGGCCGCGTCCCGCAAGGCCCGACGCCGGGGAAGACGGGAGGCGGCGTCTCCGTCTCGCCTACGGCTGTCCTTTGGAGTTTGGGCCCTGGAGGCGCTGGGAGGAAGACGATGCCAGCATGGCGGTCGCGGTGGGGCCACCCCTGGCATGGGACTCGCCCGTGTCTCTGCTGGCGCGCGCGCCAGAGCTGACTGCGTGGAAAGCGGGCGTGGAGGCTGAGTGGTGGGACCCGATGGTCCTGGAAGCATCTCTCCTGCCGCGGGGCCCACGGGCTGGGAGAGTTGAACGGGTCGTAGGAGAGCTGACAGATGCGCAGTGGGCAGGTGGGGATTCCTCCGCTCGGTGCACGGAAAGAGAAAAAGGGGAGGGGCTGACTGCTTTTGGCACGTTCGCGGTGGCCGTTGGGGCTGATTTGGTGGGCCAATGTCAGGTGCCAGACCGCATCCCTGCAAAATTAACTGTTGGCGCCACTCTGATGGAAAAAGAAAAAGCAGGGCTCACCCCTTTGGAGCTAGATGGACTCGTGGCTGGCCAGGTTCAAAAAATTTCAAACACAGAGAGGAAGGCCGTGGACTGGTCACCGATCCAACCTTGGTTGGTGGCGGCGAGACAACAGGAGGCGATGCTGGACTCCCCTGGCTTACTCTCTCCTGTCAACTCCGGGGCCTCACTGTCCCGCGTGGAATCCCGTCGGGGTTCGAGTGGGACCCAGCAACTAGGCTCCCCACCTTAGTCCTTGACTGCTTCGCGGTGTCTCTCTCCCCGGATGGCTCGGTGGGGGAAAGGGACGTGGATCAGGCCCTAGAGTTGGGCCCGAGGGCAAGCCATGTTGCTCTGCTTGAAGACAAGGTGTGCGACAGCCGGGTGGCAGCCCAACGTGGAGGGGATGAGGAGGCCTTTGACGCTGCTTGTTTGAAGGCTATCTCCCCTATTCTTCACCGGCCCTACAAGCGGTGTCGGTCGAAGAGGATCATCACGGGCCAGGTTCGGTGGAGCGCCAGGCACAAAGGAAAGTTTGCAGCAGGATCACCAATCTGTAGGCAACAGAAGGAGTTGATCCGCCGTTTGGGGATCGCATGAGAGGGAGAAGTGATCGAGGATGAGGCGCTTAGCGCTTACCTTGACTTGTTTGCTCGGCCCATGTCACAAGCGCACATCAATGTGGTTCTGAGTTTATTTGGGTGGCAACCGGAGGCCCTTCCGGCGTCGGAGGATCTACCAGTGGAGTGCCTTGTTTAGGGCGTGGATTATGGAGGTTTTTTTTTACTTTCTTTCGCTCGATCCGTGTGTTGCTTAGCTCTGTTGGGATCCCACCATTATGTTAAATCTCAATGTGATCATTGCCATTTGGAATGCGCGTGGATTAAACTCTTTGGCTCGTAGAGCTGTTGTTTACCAGACTTTGGCCAGCTTATGTGCTAGAGTGGTGTGCTTGCAGGAGACGAAGCTGGAAGTGGTTACCCATCAGATTGTGCGGGAGTGTCTGGGATCGGCGTTTGATGAGTTCTTTTTTCGGCCGGCCATCGGAACTAGGGGTGGAATTTTGCTCGCATGGCAGTCTGCGCATGTTACGGTCTCAAACCCACACCTGTCAAGGAATGCCTTAACAGCAAGCATCTCGGTCGGAGGGCAACAAGGTTGGTGGTTCACAGTGGTTTATGGCCCTCAGGGCGTGGAGGAAAAGAGAGAATTCTTGCAGGAGCTGCGTGACATTAGAGATTTGCATGCTGGCCCATGGTAGGTGCCCGGCGATTTCAATCTAATCACGGATCCTGACGATAAGAACCAGGGGGCTTTGAACATGCCGCTAATGGGGCGCTTTCGCCGCACCTTATCGGCTTTGGATCTTAAAGATGAGTACCTAAATGGTAGAAGATTTACATGGTCTAACGAGCGGCCACAACCTATGTTGGAACGTCTAGACCGGCTTTTCTCAACAATGGATTGGGAAGAGGAATTCCCGGATGATTTTCTCTCGGCGGGTTCGTCAGGTCCTTCGGATCATTGCGCCCTGATTCTAAGCCTAGCCCCAAATCTTCGGTTTGGTCATAGGTTCCATTTCCAAGCATTCTGGACGAAGGTGGATGGTTTCCTGGAAGTAGTCCAGGAAGCGTGGACGTCAGTGGATCAGGAGGAAAACCCTTTCAAGCTGTTGGATAAGAAGTTCGGGGTGACGGCAAGTCGCCTGGCTAGCTGGAACAGTAGATTCATTGGGAACATCAAGCTGCAGACCCCGATAGCAAACGAGGTGATACTAAGACTTGACGTGGCTATGGAGTCTAGAGTTCTCCCAGGTGATGAACGAGCGCTGAGGAAATTGTTGAAAAGGAAGTTGTTGGGCCTCGCTTCGTTGGAAAGGTCCTTGGCTAGGCAGAGGGCACGGATTCTGTGGCTGCGCGAGGGCGACGCGTGCACGAGATTTTTCCATTCCCAGGCCAGCCATCGCAGAAGAAAGAACTTCATCGAGCATCTGCTGGTGGATGGGGTGCGGCTGTCAGAACATCAGAATAAGCTGAGGCCGTGGATGAGTTTTTCGATGGTATCCTAGGGGTGGATTTGGAGAGGCAGTTCTCCGTGGACCTTGATTTCCTGGATCTCCCCTCGTTGGATCTTTGTAACCTGGACGAGGAATTCACTGAGGATGAGGTGTGGGCCGCAAATAGAGGAATGCCATTGGACAAATGCCCGGGAACTGATGGCTTCACAAACAGGTTCTTCGTGGCATGCTGGAGCATCATCAAAGATGACATCACGGCTGCTTTCAGGTCTTTAGCTTGAAGGGATGCGCGTGGCTTGGGGGCACTAAATCACGCCTTGGTCACCCTTTTGTCCAAGAAGCCTGGAGCTGAGGAACTCAGAGATTTCAGACCTATTAGCCTCATCCACTGCTTTGCGAAGTTGGTTGCAAGGGTTCTGGCAAGCCGAATTGCACCGGTGCTACCAAATCTTGTTGGGGTGCACCAAAGTGCTTTCGTGCGTGGACGTTGTATCCATGATAACTTCAGGACAGTAAGGGAAACAGCGAGGAAGTTGCATAGTTCGGCCATCCCGTCGGTCCTGCTAAACCTTGATATCTCAAAGGCCTTTAATAGCTGGTCTTTGCTGGTGGAGGTTTTGAGTAAGATGGGTTTTGGGAACGTCCTTATTGCCATCGTGTGCGCCCTACTGTCCTCAGATTCTACGAAGGTCCTGCTAAATGGTTGGCCGGGTGCAAAGATTTTCAAAAAGCGTGGACTCCGACAGGGTGACCCGCTTTCACCACAGTTATTCATCTTGATCATGGAGGTCCTTCACCGTTTGATTGAGAAGGCCACGGCCTGTGGAGTGCTCACCAGACTTTCTCAGAGGGGGTTGAGACACCGGACCTCAATCTACGCAGACGATGTAGTAACTTTCCTGAGACCTACAGACCGGGATTTCAGAGTTTTGTCGGGGATTCTAGAGGTGTTCGGTGAGGCGTCTGATCCGCGCGCTAATTTGGAAAAATGTTTGGCGCATCTAATCAAATGTGGAGAGGAGGAAGCAGAATTGGTTGCTCGAGAGCTGCAATGCCCCATTCGACCTTTCCCTATGAGATATCTTGGGTTGCCACTATCACTCAGGAAACTCTCGGCAGCTCAGCTCCAGTTTATTGTGGATAGTGTCGTGGGATAATCACGGCAGATGTTACCAGGGGTAACTGATCTTGGGGCAAGTCGACACAGGCGTTCGGGAGAGGGTTTAGCTCAAGGGAAGACATGGTACAACTCGATCTGATAGCCGGCAATCGAAGTCGCCGGATCTCTATTCTCAATATGATAATCCGATTAGGGTTTACACTAGATGCTCGATATCACGCGATACTGCTAAGGTCCTTAGATCTCTCTCTAAAACTATACCTGAGGGTTGGTTTATAAAGCACCCGTACCCCCTAACTTATTCGGCAAGGCATATTCCGGATCCTACATGGACACGGCACACTAACCATAACTTTCCTTTACAATAGCCCATAACCCGGGCCGTTAAGCCCACAAGTTTGGGCCTCCACAAGCTTCTTTATTCTTAGCCGAATCCTGCACGCCATCCTTTGGGCCGGGTTATTTCCTCAGAGCTTGGCATACCGGGTTAGCATCCCCCTGTCAGTAGTCCCCAGAATAGCCTGGGCTTCATGGATCTCCTTGAAGCGCTTGCTATTCCCTGCAAAGATATCGATCATACGGGCATATGAAGACCGGGTTAAGATGTTTTGATATTCGGCTAGGCCTCACTCCTTGGTGGCCATGTGATAACCCGGATTTGGCCCCCAGACATTTAGGTTCAAATTCTCAGGTCCGGACTACAACAAAAATGCCAAGATCTCATGCTCGATAATCAGTCCCGTCATTACGGGGCAAATCCTTTCCTTCTTCTGTCCCAATGCCTCGCCCAATACTTGACGCATATCTCGCAAGATCTTCGCTGATAACCTTTACCCCGCGGTTTCCGGCTACTGGCCGTTAGGATAGGCTCACCCTTGCCTTATAAATAGCACTTAACGGGCAACCCTAAGCCCCTCACCACGCCACAACTTCCCCTCTTCTTCCTTGCTCCCAACACCCTCGCAACACCACCGTGAGGAGCTCGCACCTGTTACCAACGCAAGATCACCAGCGGCCGCGCCCACCCTTGAGTCGCCTTACGCCACCGTCAAGCGTCACCGTTGCTCCTCCGTTTCTCTCATTCGAGCCACGCCGCCCGTCGCCATCGTATTAGACTCCAATCTCCCCGGTAAGCTCCTCGTAACCAGTCAATTTAACCTCACAACTTTCAATTTATCCAAGATCGGATCTAGGTCAACCCGCAAGTCATTTGTCCGATTGCACCAAATTAGATCGACTCAAGGCTTGCCAACTCCTTTAATCATCTGCCCTATAGTCACAAATGATCCTCCAACCCTCACCGATTACCAATTTTACTTAAAAATCATCCGCAAGCATTTCCATCTAGATCCGTTCCTCCTCGATTTTCCGCTTATTGCATTAACACCCGGAAAAACCCTCCTTTTCCAGCCATTTCCCTTGCGATATAAATATGGGCAACCATCCGTCATCCCCGAATACCTTTCCCTATGTAAGTGACCAACAATTTCACAAGTGTGCTCAATACCCGGACAGTTCTCGGCTTCGCATCTCCTTGATACCTTTATACTCGGATGTCTCAGCATTCCCGGGTCTTATCTCACACGCCTCTTCTCTTTGTGTTTTGCAGGCTGGCCCCATGGCTCCCAAGCGACAAGGAAAACAACCGGCTCCGACGAGGACCACCCAAACCATATCTGCCAATTGGGGGCGTTCCACAACCACAAAAGCCAAATTGGACGAGCTAGCCGAATTAGGAACCCTCCCTTCTCAAAAAGACATCCACTGGAGGGTCCCGGGTAATGAGACTCGTCCCACCCCCGAAGGAAACGAGGTAATCTGCTTCGTCGACCACGTGACCCGGGGATTTCGTCCTCCGGGTCATCCTTTCTTTAGGGAGGTCTTAGATCATTATGGACTCCGGGTATTCGACATAGGGCCTAACTCCATGTTGAACATTACCCACTTCATTGTTCTATCTGAGTCGTACTTGTGCATGCCACCGAGTCTGACTCTTTTCATTGAGTTATTCCAGTGCAAGCCGTGCCACGAAAGCGGCGACGGAGCGCTTCTCACTTGCGGCGGGGTATCCATCCAACGCCGTAAGAATTCTTTGATGCCAACCCTCAACCTGCACTCTCACGTTAAACATTGGCAGCTATCCTTCTTTTACTGCCACGATACCTCCCCCGACAGCGAAAAGAAGCTGCCGGGTTACTCAGAGGCCCCCCTCAAGCTCTCCGAGTCTTTCAATGCCTTCGCATCAGACTCGGACAGGGAGGCAATCCTTCCTTCGCTAGCCAAGATAGCCATTCTCTCAGCCCAGGGCCTCCTAGGGCTCAATTTAATAAAAACTTGGGTCGATTTCCGAATCCAACCTAATTCCGTTCGCGCCAAATTGATGTGCGAGTACTCGGGGCACACCACAGACGCGCTCCGCTACTCCACCAAGAGCTTTGCGACCGGTGATACTATAAAGACTATCAAGGGCTTCCTGGCGGAGAAACTGGAGGCGATAAAGGGCATCGCCGGGTTACCCCCGTTTACCCAGGAAAATCCAGCTCCGGCGGTAATACCCGGCGCTCATAGCTTGTTTCCACATTTCAACTCGATACTGCCTCTAAGCCTTAATCTTATCTTTTTACCTCAGGCTGATGACCCTTTCTGGAGAGTTGAACCACTCCCCCCCTCCAGAGACCCGGAAGAGGAGGACGAGGCGACTGACGATAGTGAAGGTACTCACTCAGGATCTGCCTATTTTTACTTACATTACTTTCCTCTCGTCTGTCCTTTTTTCCAATGAATGCACACCTGATTCGCAGGGCTAGAGGACGAGGGTGGAAACAATGAAGACGACCCGGAGAGAACCGAGTCTGACCCAGAGGCAACAGTCGGGGCCAAGAGGAAAGGCAGGGGGACAGTGTCCAAGGTTCCTTTTTCCTCATTATCCTCTGAACCTTACTCCTTTGACGTCATGCGACGACTTAACCATCAATTATCAAATTCGATGCTTGAAGGATTCCTTCCCAGCCAAGCGCAGAGTAACTCGGAGCTCCCCAGGTGAAGATCCACTTAACCCGGGCATCTCCGCCCCCTCGGTCCCTCGTGGCAGTGCTCCTCCATATCGTTCTTCCAACTCTCCTCAGCGCCACCCTTCTCCTAACCACCCACGTGCCGGGCAATTCCGGGTTCCACTAGTGGTTCCTGCGAATACCTCGTCTGCTTCCAGTGGCGAGCTCCCACCGGATTACACCGTAAATGCCGGGTAAGTTTTTGCCATACTATTTCCTTTTTGCATCTGACGAACTTTCATCCAAGCCGCCGTCATCATTAACAACTGCCTTTTTTCATCTTTCTTTCAGCGCTCAAGTCACCGTCAGTGACCCGGAAAACACAGAAACGGATAACCTCCAGGTGGAGAAGCCGACTGACGACGCAGACGCCGCAACCGGTGGTGATGCGACAACTAACCGGGAACAAGGCCCTCTGAACAATCCACTTTCCCAAACCGTCGGATCTCCTTCCTTATCGGAACCAGTAGATGAAGAGATAGAAATTCTAGATACAAGGATGAGCCCTCCCAACCCGGACACTCAGACTGTCCGGGTCTCCACTCCAAATGCAAGGAGAACCCCCCTACCCGATGATCAAGCTGCCGGCTCTTCCGGGACTCGCTCCGAGGAGTTAACTTTTGCCCAGATGCTAGAAACCCTGCGCGCCTTAAGGGCTAGCGAGGAAAACATCCTGGGGTCTTTAATAACCAAACACGAGGTAAGTTCGATTAATATTACTTGTACCTTTGTCCAGTCCCCAAGTTCCGAGTGAGTTCATTCATGACTTGCTCGGTACTTTTATTATACCAATGACTGATAACTGTGCTCTTCTACCTGACTAATGCTTTTTTAACATCCATGCAGTCTTTCGTGACTCAATACGAGGAGAAACTTGCGGACGCCGCCAAGCTCATTGAAAAGGAGATATCTTTACGTGAAGCAGCCGAGGCTGAAGCCAGGAGGAATAGGCAATTAATGAAGAAGTACCGAAGAAGGGCTCACCAAGCCGAAGATGACCTGACAAGCCTTTCCGTCGAAATATCTGACACCTATCGTTCTTTGCTTGGTATGCTTCCTTCTCCGGTTTTATCCTTTTGACAAACAGCAAAAGTTTTCCGACTTATATCTTCATTCTACTTCAGGCCCGGACGAAGCCATGCCGGATGAAGATGACATTGCTAAGCTGAGAACCATAAAGAGTACTATCCGGCAGCTATGTGCCGGGACCAAATGGATCCTTGACGAGTTACGGTGTCCGGGTAGAGGACATGTTGATCTGAAGAGGCTGTTGGACGCCCTATCCACTATTCCCGAGTGGATTCGGCACTGGAAGCGCTCATCTTGCCGGGTTGGAGTGACCCGGGGGCTTACACTTGCGAAAGCTTATCTCCCCAAGCTCGAGTTAGCGAGGCTTATGGGCGGCTTCCCAGAGTTCAAGCTTGACGGATCCAAGTTTTCAGTAAAGGATTTCCAGGCCGTCCAGAAGGAGGTCCGTTACCCGGCCAGCGTAATTGCTGATGAACTGGATGTTAACATACTTGTTCCAGCATACGATTCTGCCGATAAAGTAATTAAGTCGGATCTTCCTGAGCCGTATGACATGCTGGCTCGGTGGAAGGAGGAAGCTGCTGCGATAAGGGCGGAGGCTGCCAAGAAACAAGCTGAAGCCGGCTCTGTTCCTGCTGCCTCAACATCAGTCGTTCCGCCCCCTGCAGGGGCTGGCGCCGCCGATCCGGGTGTTGCTGCTACCTCCAATGATGGCAAGGGTAAGGCCAAGATGGGCGCCGAGTGATATATGGTTTCCAATGCCTCTTCTTAAGCGTCAGTCGGTCGACATACTTTTTGA
>JAPCYS010001852.1:0-20694 GCA_028641055.1 Alopecurus myosuroides
GTGTGACAGAGAAGGGGGCCTCGGGGGCCTTAAGCTGTGGTTGAGCGCTGTAATATTCCGAAAAAAGATGAAGCAGAAAAGTGGGGTGCGGGGATTCGAACCTGGGACCTGTTGGCTCGCGCAAGGGACCTGAACCGGTGCGGCTGCTGCTGCTTTGTGAAAGAGAAGGGAAACGGGGGTGGTTAAGGTGTGGCCGCGCGGGATTTTAAACTGAATCCTGGAACCGATCTATGTATCTCGATGGAGCAGGCAGCAGCGAACGCAGCGCTCGGCTGCTCGCCGGAGGGAAATAGGGAGGCGCCGTGGGGGTGTGGCCAAGGGAGAGATGAGGGGAGGGAAGAGAAGGGAGGAGGCTCACCTTGGGGGGCTGGAAGGAGGCGGATCGGGGCGGACAGCAGGGAGCGGTCGGTGCCGGTCGTGGGCAGCGAGGTGGCGACATGGACATGGCGGCGGCGCTCGGAGGCTCTCCGGCCAGCGCCGAGGGCACGGCGAGGGAGATGGAGCCGTGGCGGTTCCATTCCCGCCGCTTGCGCGGCCGGAGGGGCCCCGGACGGCCGGCGATCACCGGAGCCAAAGGAGGCCACTTTCGGGTTCAGTTTGGTGCAGGGATACAGAGAAAGTAGAGCAGAGGAGGAAGAGGAAGAAGGATGGCGGCGCTCGGCTAGAGGTCTAGGGTTAGGGGGCAGAGGGGGAGGAGGTTGGTGATTATATGGAGCAGAGGAGGTAGTACGGCTTGGCATCCGATGGAGGAGGGGTGATCGGGTGGAGGGGAAGCAGTTCGTACAGGGATGACGTCTGGGGGAGGAAGATGACATGGGATCGAAAGGGTACTGGGCCAACTAGGAACAGAGGGAGGTGGGCTTGGGGAAAAAAATAGAGGGGGTGGGCTACCTCTCTCCTCACCCCTCTCTTTCTTTTTTTTTTGCTTTGTTATTATTATTTTTTTGCAGAATAGGATTTGGAAGAAAAAGAGGATTTTTGAGTTAGCAAAAAATGTTAGAAAAATTAGGGTGAGCTGTTTGGGTCAACAGTAAACAAAATGCCAAGTTTTGTTTTACAATTATTTGAAATACTTTGCGGTTTACATCAATGGTTTAAATTTGAGTTAATTTGGGTATTGAAAGAAATATGGAAACAAAGGTTTAAGTATTGGAACCTATTGATTTATTACAAACAATTGTTTGGATTGTTGTATAATTTGCATAAATTCAATTTGGTTGCTTTTTGATGCTTTGATTTGAATTTGAAATAACAATTGGATTAAGTTTTGGATTAATTAAATTATTAAAGCCATAATTTTAATGGTTGAACCTTATAGATAATGGAAACAAATGATTGATTTGTTTTGCAATTTTCATAACTTTCAACATGGTTGTTGTTTGGAAGAAAAATCATAACTGAATTTGAAAAGGGTTTGATTATTGGATGCATTTTTATAGAAACAGAAGAACAGTTTTGAAATCACACTTTAATGGAAACAATTGATTGTTTTATTTTGAAATATCATTTGCAAATTGTAACATCACAAGGATGAAACAAAAGCTTTGAATTTTGGTTTGAAATTCAAATAGAAAACAAAGGAAACAGTTGGAAAACAAAAGGGAAACAAGCAAAACAAATGCAATGTACATGATGCCATGATGCAAACTTAAAATAACAGAGAGCAAACATTCTAAAGGCTATTTTTCAGACTTGGGATGTTACAAAACGCCCCCCCTTGAAGGAATCGCGCCCCGAGATTCCTACTGAGAAAAGAAAAGGTCCGGATACTTCTTGGGAAGATCCTCTTGAGCTGGACACGTGAAACACATCGTGCACATTGGATAGTTTTTCTGGAAGTTCAAAACGATAGGAATTTCTGGCAACTCTTCTGGAAAGACGTCAGGGAATTTGGAACCACCGGAACATTTTCAAATAAAGGGAGAGGTTTTGTATTGAGGGTGTATAGCTGGATAGAACTTGATTCATTTGTTGAATAGACTATCTGGAATGTGGTGATTCAGGAATGCTTCCTCGAAACAACCCCAGGTGATAGGAATGCCAGCTCTCATAGCCTGGAAGTTTTCGAAACAACAACAACCTTTCTGGCTAGATAGACTTGATATTTGGGAAGTTTTGATTAGACGCCGGTCGAAGAATTGAGTGGAAAACAACAACAAGATTTCAACGGACGAAAAGGATGTTGAGAAGAACAGGATAACGAAGCAATACCGGAAAAAACGAGAACAAAACTCCTGAGGTACTACGGAAAACTCATCCGGGCTTCTAAAGGATCAATATCTACTGCTTAAGGAATAGAGGATCTGCTTCCGGGGCTTACACGCCTCCGTTCTCAATCGTGAGTAGGCAACATGAAAAATCATGTCACAACCACCTCCATTCCTATGGTCTAGTAGATATAACCATCCTAGAGAAACCAGGATTCGTGAAATCCTAACTTGAAAGTTTAGATGAGAAGGGAAAACAACGTTGCACTTCCTTACCAGAAAAAGGGAGGGTGGGTGGGGAAAGAAGAAAAAGAACAGAATTCCTACCCTCACGTTTCATTTTTCCTATATAGCTACAAAATAGTTTCTAGACTCAACTGCGACCAGTAAAAAGGGATCCTACGGGCAGACAGGCTCTGATACCATTTGTCGCACCCGGACTTCTAAAGGATACTCGCCGTTCCGTTGAACAGTAGTAGATTGGATTACGGGGCTTACCGGCACCCGCGTCCTCTTACGAGTAGGCCAACACACGTATGTGTGACAACCAACCCCTATCTGTTCAGCGTCGACGTAAGCTATCCCATAGAAATCAGGACACTTCCATTGACGTACTTCAAACCATACACACATGGTACGTCAACGGCGTTGAACAACTGATATCACAACAGATCTCTACGACACAAAAGATTGAAATAAGTTGCAAATAGCTCTCATTAGAGCAGAGATAGCAAATACAATCATCCAGAGGACACATGTCCCAACAATTCATCATTACATCACAGCGGAAGCATTCAACATGTCTGAGTACAGACAAGAACCAAATAGTCCTAAGAGGCCGGAAACGAAAGACGGAGCCCATCCACGAAGTCTCGGATCCTGCCCGGGTCCGCTATCTACTCGTCAGCAGTCTCGTCGTACTCCACGTAGTAGCCACCATGGAGATCCTCGGAATCGTAGTCTGCGTAAACCACAGCCCCAAAGGGGTCAGTACATAAACATACTGGCAAGCAAGACTCACAGTTCACCAAAGTGTAACCCGTCAACACCAAGCGCAGATGCTTTGGGTTCAACGGAAGGAAGGGAATATAAAAGATGCTGCAACTGGCTGCACTAACCAACTACAGAGATTCTCCCACTTCCGGCTAACAGAAAGGAGATAAGATCGAGGATTGTAACCAACTGAAAGATAACTTCAAACAAACCCATCCTGGATCTCGCCCCTTATCCGAAGAAGCAACCCGAGGATAACTCACACAGTTGTATTAAAGGTGAATCAAGTTATTGTGTCCATAACCTATTACTAGTCAAGTTATTAATCATTGGGTGTAAGATTGTTAGTCATTAGGTTTAAGTTGTCCTGAGTACTTGTTAGCCAGTACTTTCACCAAGTAATCCATAACCGCGGAAAACACGGCTTCTCGAGAAGATTATCCCTGCAGGGTTGCACCAATTTGGCCGTACACGCATGAATAACCCGCCAGATGGAAAGGCCCTTCCACCAAGCGGGGCACTCAACACAACTCAACTCTTCTTCGCATCAAGCCCAAAGAACCTTGGGCGCACGGCTAATCGAGCCCCGAAGAAACGGGACCCTCATAGCACTCTAAGACCGTGTCCCCCTATATGCCGACTACGAAAGTTCCACCCGGGATCCAAGGGCTCGCAAGATCATGCATGCAGCAAATGGAAAACCCGAACTAAATGAGGCGATTTGGACGAGATGCGAATCGAGTCAAGTTGGGGGGCGCCCATACTCGCTTCCCACATGCGGTTAGTGCGCTCATCATGGATCAGTAGACAAGACCCTTTTCCTATTAGGGTCGACACTAGCAGGCCTCAAAACCACAAAGGGCCTCCTGCCGGTGCCTTATCATCAAATTATTATTTAACAATAACATTAGCATGATTGATTGATTAAACATCGAGCCCCAGAACATAATGGAATATAGTAACAGAAAGTAACGGGTAACAGACTCGAGCAAAACAACCTAAGCATGCTAGTAAGACACTGGCTCAATCAAAGGGGTTGTAGGAGTGGAGGTGAGGCACTATCAAGGTTAAGGGATTCATGTGATGGGTTCGTAACAGAAACAACTACTACTAAGGCTAGCAGAAAAGAACAACGGAAAGTATCGGTAACCAATGTTGTAAGGAACACAGTGGTTCATGTGAGTGATAACTTGCCTGCAAACCTAGTAGCCTGGTACTGAGCTAACTCCTTAGAAGGGGTGTCGTAAGTATCGTCGGTCTCAACGTCGTCGTTTATCCGAGAAGAAGCAAACAAACAAGGCAGAAATATAATAAATCATCATCATGGCATAGTGCACAATCATGGGATGATGCATGACCATTTAATTGATACATCAAAATAAACTAGTTGACAAGATAACAACATGATTAAATGGACCCACATGCAATTGGATTGCATATGAAAAGCCCATGAATTATGGTAGAATTAATTGTTTTACAACTAAGCAACATGTGAAAGTGGATTAGCATGATGCATGGATGAAGAAAACAACAAAATAACAACAATAGAATCAAATAGAAATAAGGTTTAACAAGTTCGAAAATTTGTTTATTAAGTTAAGAAATTTTGGTTACTTAAAGATGTCACACAAGCATTTGTTGTTTTCATCATGTTAAATTGTTCAAAACAGATAACAAAGTTTATATTTGAAAAGAAAACAAGATTTTAGTTGGATTACATGTTTCACTTGTTGCAAAAGGATTTCAAATGAATTATTTATGAATTAAACAAGTTTAAGCAAGAATTAAATGAATTTAATTCAAACATGAACTTATTTGAATTTTTATTTGTGCAAAACATTGAGTGAAGTTCATATTTGAAAAGGTTATGCTTTGATGGTTTGAAAACATATTTTATATGTCCCAAAGAAATTAATTTGACCAAGTTAGGAATTTAGCAATTTTAATTGAATTAAATAAGATTTAAATTATTTAACCAAGTTTAATTATTCAAAACATGAAACAAATTTTATATTTGGAAAGTTGGTCTAATTTTGCATGGAAAACATATTTCATTTGTTGAAATTGGATTTAAAATGAGCAAGTTATTATTTTGGCAATTTTAAATGCAATAAACAAGAAATAGTTGTTTTCAGCAATTTAAATTATTCAAAACAGCAAACAAAATTTATTTTTGGAAAGTACATGAAAAGTTGATTGGAAAACATATTTAGTTTGTGGAATTTGGAATTTTTATGAACAACTTATGAATTTTGCAAGTTTAAGTGAATTTGACAAGTTTTCAAATTTTGCACCAATTTAAAATATTCAAAACAGTAAACAAAATTTATATTTGGATAGAACATTTAATTTGGGACAGAAAACATATTTAAAAAGTGAAAATTGGAGTTAAAATGAAATATTTATGCAATTTACAATTTTAGGGTGCAATCTGCCATTTTAATTCATCTAGGGACTTAGGAAATATTTTTACAGGGGTCTAGATTAATTACCAGGGGCCTATTGGTGATTACTGAGAATGGGCTGTATCAAATCATTGCAAAAAATAAAAGTGTTTGGTTTATGTGGGAGGGGGGATTCGATCCCCCCACCTCCTGGGCGCTCAAGGAACAGCTAACCAGATGGGCTAGCTGCTGCTGTGTGACAGAGAAGGGGGCCTCGGGGGCCTTAAGCTGTGGTTGAGCGCTGTAATATTCCGAAAAAAGATGAAGCAGAAAAGTGGGGTGCGGGGATTCGAACCTGGGACCTGTTGGCTCGCGCAAGGGACCTGAACCGGTGCGGCTGCTGCTGCTTTGTGAAAGAGAAGGGAAACGGGGGTGGTTAAGGTGTGGCCGCGCGGGATTTTAACTGAATCCTGGAACCGATCTCTGTATCTCGATGGAGCAGGCAGCAGCGAACGCAGCGCTCGGCTGCTGCTCGCCGGAGGGAAATAGGGAGGCGCCGTGGGGGTGTGGCCAAGGGAGAGATGAGGGGAGGGAAGGAGAAGGAGGAGGCTCACCTTGGGGGGCTGGAAGGAGGCGGATCGGGGCGGACAGCAGGGAGCGGTCGGTGCCGGTCGTGGGCAGAGGTGGCGACATGGACATGGCGGCGGCGCTCGGAGGCTCTCCGGCCAGCGCCGAGGGCACGGCGAGGGAGATGGAGCCGTGGCGGTTCCATTCCCGTCGCTTGCGCGGCCGGAGGGGCCCCGGACGGCCGGCGATCACCGGAGCAGGAGGCCACTTTCGGGTTCAGTTTGGTGCAGGGATACAGAGAAAGTAGAGCAGAGGAGGAAGAGGAAGAAGCATGGCGGCGCTCGGCTAGAGGTCTAGGGTTAGGGGGCAGAGGGGGAGGAGGTTGGTGATTATATGGAGCAGAGGAGGTAGTACGGCTTGGCATCCGATGGAGGAGGGGTGATCGGGTGGAGGGGAAGCAGTTCGTACAGCGATGACGTCTGGGGAGGAAGATGACATGGGATCGAAAGGGTACTGGGCCAACTAGGAACAGAGGGAGGTGGGCTTGGGGAAAAAAATAGAGGGGGTGGGCTACCTCTCTCCTCACCCTCTTTTTTTTTTTGCTTTGTTATTATTATTTTTTTGCAGAATAGGATTTGGAAGAAAAAGAGGATTTTTGAGTTAGCAAAAAATGTTAGAAAAATTAGGGTGAGCTGTTTGGGTCAACAGTAAACAAAATGCCAAGTTTTGTTTTACAATTATTTCAAATACTTTGCTGTTTACATCAATGGTTTAAATTTGAGTTAATTTGGGTATTGAAAGAAATATGGAAAACAAAGGTTTAAGTATTGGAACCCTATTGATTTATTACAAACAATTGATTTGGATTGTTGTATAATTTGCATAAATTCAATTTGGTTGCTTTTTGATGCTTTGATTTGAATTTGAAATAACAATTGGATTAAGTTTTGGATTAATTAAATTATTAAAAGCCATAATTTTAATGGTTGAACCTTATAGATTAATGGAAACAAATGATTGATTTGTTTTGCAATTTTCATAACTTTCAACATGGTTGTTGTTTGGAAGAAAAATCATAACTGAATTTGAAAAGGGTTTGATTATTGGATGCATTTTATAGAAACAGAACAACAGTTTTGAAATCACACTTTAATGGAAACAATTGATTGTTTTATTTTGAAATATCATTTGCAAATTGTAACATCACAAGGATGAAACAAAAGCTTTGAATTTTGGTTTGAAATTCAAATAGAAAACAAAGGAAAACAGTTGGAAAACAAAAGGGAAACAAGCAAAACAAATGCAATGTACATGATGCCATGATGCAAAACATAAAATAACAGAGAGCAAACATTCTAAAGGCTATTTTTCAGACTTGGGATGTTACAAAACGCCCCCCTTGAAGGAATCGCGCCCCGAGATTCCTACTGAGAAAAGAAAAGGTCCGGATACTTCTTGGGAAGATCCTCTTGAGCTGTGACACGTGAAACACATCGTGCACATTGGATAGTTTTTATGGAAGTTCAAAACGATAGGAATTTCTGGCAACTCTTCTGGAAAGACGTCAGGGAATTTGGAAACCACCGGAACATTTTCAAATAAAGGGAGATGTTTTGTATTGAGGGGTATAGCTGGATAGAACTTGATTCATTTGTTGAATAGACTATCTGGAATGTGGTGATTCAGGAATGCTTCCTCGAAACAACCCCAGTTGATAGGAATGCTAGCTCTCATAGCCTGGAAGTTTTCGAAACAACAACAACCTTTCTGGCTAGATAGACTTGATATTTGGGAAGTTTTGATTAGACGCCGGTCGAAGAATTGAGTGGAAAACAACAACAAGATTTCAACGGACGAAAAGGATGTTGAGAAGAACAGGATAACGAAGCAATACCGGAAAAAAACGAGAACAAAACTCCTGAGGTACTACGGAAAACCCATCCGGGCTTCTAAAGGATCAATATCTACTGCTTAAGGAATAGAGGATCTGCTTCCGGGGCTTACACGCCTCCGTTCTCAATCGTGAGTAGGCAACATGAAAAATCATGTCACAACCACCTCCATTCCTATGGTCTAGATATAACCATCCTAGAGAAACCAGGATTCGTGAAATCCTAACTTGAAAGTTTAGATGAGAAGGGAAAACAACGTTGCACTTCCTTACCAGAAAAAGGGAGGGTGGGTGGGGAAAGAAGAAAAAGAACAGAATTCCTACCCTCACGTTTCATTTTTCCTATATAGCTACAAAATAGTTTCTAGACTCAACTGCGACCAGTAAAAAGGGATCCTACGGGCAGACAGGCTCTGATACCATTTGTCGCACCCGGACTTCTAAAGGATACTCGCCGTTCCGTTGAACAGTAGTAGATTGGATTACGGGGCTTACCGGCACCCGCGTCCTCTTACGAGTAGGCCAACACACGTATGTGTGACAACCAACCCCTATCTGTTCAGCGTCGACGTAAACTATCCCATAGAAATCAGGACACTTCGATTGACGTACTTCAAACCATACACACATGGTACGTCAACGGCGTTGAACAACTGATATCACAGATCTCTACGACACATAAGATTGAAATAAGTTGCAAATAGCTCTCATTAGAGCAGAGATAGCAAATACAATCATCCAGAGGACACATGTCCCAACAATTCATCATTACATCACAGCGGAAGCATTCAACATGTCTGAGTACAGACAAGAACCAAATATGCCTAAGAGGCCGGAAACGAAAAGACGGAGCCCATCCACGAAGTCTCGGATCCTGCCCGGGTCCGCTATCTACTCGTCAGCAGTCTCGTCGTACTCCACATAGTAGCCACCATGGAGATCCTCGGAATCGTAGTCTGCGTAAACCACAGCCCCAAAGGGGTCAGTACATACACGTACTGGCAAGCAAGACTCACAGTTCACCAAAGTGTAACCCGTCAACACCAAGCGCAGATGCTTTGGGTTCAACGGAAGGAAGGGAATATAAAAGATGCTGCAACTGGCTGCACTAACCAACTACAGAGATTTCTACCACTTCCGGCTAACAGAAAGGAGATAAGATCGAGGATTGTAACCAACTGAAAGATAACTTCAAACAAACCCATCCTGGATCTCGCCCCTTATCCGAAGAAGCAACCCGAGGATAACTCACACAGTTGTATTAAAGGTGAATCAAGTTATTGTGTCCATAACCTATTACTAGTCAAGTTATTAATCATTGGGTGTAAGATTGTTAGTCATTAGGTTTACGTTGTCCTGAGTACTTGTTAGCCAGTACTTTCACCAAGTAATCCATAACCGCGGAAAACACGGCTTCTCGAGAAGATTATCCCTGCAGGGTTGCACCAATTTGGCCGTACACGCATGAATAACCCGCCAGATGGAAAGGCCCTTCCACCAAGCGGGGCACTCAACACAACTCAACTCTTCTTCGCATCAAGCCCAAAGAACCTTGGGCGCACGGCTAATCGAGCCCCGAAGAAAAGGGACCCTCATAGCACTCTAAGACCGTGTCCCCCTATATGCCGACTACGAAAGTTCCACCCGGGATCCAAGGGCTCGCAAGATCATGCATGCAGCAAATGGAAAACCCGAACTAAATGAGGCGATTTGGACGAGATGCGAATCGAGTCAAGTTGAGGGTGGCGCCCATACTCGCTTCCCACATGCGGTTAGTGCGCTCATCATGGATCAGTAGACGAGACCCTTTTCCTATTAGGGTCGACACTAGCAGGCCTCAAAACCACAAAGGGCCTCCTGCCGGTGACTTATCATCAAATTATTATTTAACAATAACATTAGCATGATTGATTGATTAAACATCGAGCCCCAGAACATAATGGAATATAGTAACAGAAAGTAACGGGTAACAGACTCGAGCAAAACAACCTAAGCATGCTAGTAAGACACTGGCTCAATCAAAGGGGTTGTAGGAGAGGAGGAGGCACTATCAAGGTTAAGGGATTCATGTGATGGGTTCGTAACAGAAACAACTACTACTAAGGCTAGCAGAAAAGAACAACAGAAAGTATCGGTAACCAATGTTGTAAGGAACATAGTGGTTCATGTGAGTGATAACTTGCCTGCAAACCCAGTAGCCTGGTACTGAGCTAACTCCTTAGAAGGGGTGTCGTAAGTATCGTCGGTCTCAACGTCGTCGTTTATCCAGAAGAAGCAAACAAACAAGGCAGAAATATAATCAATCATCATCATGGCATAGTGCACAATCATGGGATGATGCATGACCATTTAATTGATACATCAAAATAAACTAGTTGACAAGATAACAACATGATTAAATGGACCCACATGCAATTGGATTGCATATGAAAAGCCCATGAATTATGGTAGAATTAATTGTTTTACAACTAAGCAACATGTGAAAGTGGATTAGCATGATGCATGGATGAAGAAAACAACAAAATAACAACAATAGAATCAAATAGAAATAAGGTTTAACAAGTTTGAAAATTTGTTTATTAAGTTAAGAAATTTTGGTTACTTAAAGGTGTCACACAAGCATTTGTTGTTTTCATCATGTTAAATTGTTCAAAACAGATAACAAAGTTTATATTTGAAAAGAAAACAAGATTTTAGTTGGATTACATGTTTCACTTGTTGCAAAAGGATTTCAAATGAATTATTTATTAATTAAACAAGTTTAAGCAAGAATTAAATGAATTTAATTCAAACATGAACTTATTTGAATTTTTATTTGTGCAAAACATTGAGTGAAGTTCATATTTGAAAAGGTTATGCTTTGATGGTTTGAAAACATATTTTATATGTCCCAAAAGAAATTAATTTGACCAAGTTAGGAATTTAGCAATTTTATTTGAATTAAATAAGATTTAAATTATTTAACCAAGTTTAATTATTCAAAACATGAAACAAATTTTATATTTGGAAAGTTGGTTTAATTTTGCATGGAAAACATATTTCATTTGTTGAAATTGGATTTAAAATGAGCAAGTTATTATTTTGGCAATTTTAAATGCAATAAACAAGAAACAGTTGTTTTCAGCAATTTAAATTATTCAAAACAGCAAACAAAATTTATTTTTGGAAAGTACATGAAAATTTGATTGGAAAACATATTTAGTTTGTGGAATTTGGAATTTTTATGAACAACTTATGAATTTTGCAAGTTTAAGTGAATTTGACAAGTTTTCAAATTTTGCACCAATTTAAAATATTCAAAACAGTAAACAAATTTTATATTTGGATAGAACATTTAATTTGGGACAGAAAACATATTTAAAAAGTGAAAATCGGAGCTAAAATGAAATAGTTATGCAATTTACAATTTTAGGGTGCAATCTGCCATTTTAATTCATCTAGGGACTTAGGAAATATTTTTACAGGGGTCTAGATTAATTACCAGTGGCCTATTGGTGATTACTGAGAATGGGTTGTATCAAATCATTGCAAAAAATAAAAGTGTTTGGTTTATGTGGGAGGGGGGATTCGATCCCCCCACCTCCTGGGCGCTCAAGGAACAGCTAACCAGATGGGCTAGCTGCTGCTGTGTGACAGAGAAGGGGGCCTCGGGGGGCTTAAGCTGTGGTTGAGCGCTGTAATATTCCGAAAAAAGATGAAGCAGAAAAGTGGGGTGCGGGGATTCGAACCTGGGACCTGTTGGCTCGCGCAAGGGACCTGAACCAGTGCGGCTGCTGTTGCTTTGTGAAAGAGAAGGGAAACGGGGGTGGTTAAGGTGTGGCCACGCGGGATTTTAACTGAATCCTGGAACCGATCTCTGTATCTCGATGGAGCAGGCAGCAGCGAACGCAGCGCTCGGCTGCTGCTCGCCGGAGGGAAATAGGGAGGCGCCGTGGGGGTGTGGCCAAGGGAGAGATGAGGGGAGGGAAGGAGAAGGAGGAGGCTCACCTTGGGGGGCTGGACGGAGGCGGATCGGGGCGGACAGCATGGAGCGGTCGGTGCCGGTCGTGGGCAGCAGAGGTGGCGACATGGACATGGCGGCGGCGCTCGGAGGCTCTCCGGCCAGCGCCGAGGGCACGGCGAGGGAGATGGAGCCGTGGCGG
The DNA here is from genome assembly GCA_028641055.1 of Alopecurus myosuroides. Taxonomy (NCBI): domain Eukaryota; kingdom Viridiplantae; phylum Streptophyta; class Magnoliopsida; order Poales; family Poaceae; genus Alopecurus; species Alopecurus myosuroides. Next base: position 12,185 of record JAPCYS010001852.1, read on the forward strand.
TTCCATTCCCGCCGCTTGCGCGGCCGGAGGGGCCCCGGATGGCCGGCGATCGCCGGAGCCAAAGGAGGCCACTTTCGGGTTCAGTTTGGTGCAGGGATACAGAGAAAGTAGAGCAGAGGAGGAAGAGGAAGAAGGATAGCGGCGCTCGGCTAGAGGTCTAGGGTTAGGGGGCAGAGGGGGAGGAGGTTGGTGATTATATGGAGCAGAGGAGGTAGTACGGCTTGGCATCCGATGGAGGAGGGGTGATCGGGTGGAGGGGAAGCAGTTCGTACAGGGATGACGTCTGGGGGAGGAAGATGACATGGGATCGAAAGGGTACTGGGCCAACTAGGAACAGATGGAGGTGGGCTTGGGGAAAAAAAATAGATGGGGGGCTGCCTCTCTCCTCACCCCTCTTTTTTTTTTTTTTGCTTTGTTATTATTATTTTTTGCAGAATAGGATCTGGAAGAAAAAGAGGATTTTTGAGTTAGCAAAAAATGTTAGAAAAATTAGGGTGAGCTGTTTGGGTCAACAGTAAACAAAATGCCAAGTTTTGTTTTACAATTATTTCAAATACTTTGCTGTTTACATCAATGGTTTAAATTTGAGTTAATTTGGGTATTGAAAGAAATATGGAAAACAAAGGTTTAAGTATTGGAACCCTATTGATTTATTACAAACAATTGATTTGGATTGTTGTATAATTTGCATAAATTCAATTTGGTTGCCTTTTGATGCTTTGATTTGAAATAACAATTGGATTAAGTTTTGGATTAATTAAATTATTAAAAGCCATAATTTTAATGGTTGAACCTTATAGATTAATGGAAACAAATGATTGATTTGTTTTGCAATTTCATAACTTTCAACATGGTTGTTGTTTGGAAGAAAAATCATAACTGAATTTGAAAAGGGTTTGATTATTGGATGCATTTTTATAGAAACAGAAGAACAGTTTTGAAATCACACTTTAATGGAAACAATTGATTGTTTTATTTTGAAATATCATTTGCAAATTGTAACATCACAAGGATGAAACAAAAGCTTTGAATTTTGGTTTGAAATTAAAATAGAAAACAAAGGAAAACAGTTGGAAAACAAAAGGGAAACAAGCAAACAAATGCAATCATGATGCCATGATGCAAAACATAAAAAAACAGAGAGCAAACATTCTAAAGGCTATTTTTCAGACTTGGGATGTTACAAAAGGCTACCCCTGGTGCCACCCTTGCGGCAGCTACGAGGGAGATACAGCAGTCGCTATGCAGCTGGACCGTGACGTCGTCAGAGGACCACGGTCCTTACTTCGTGATCTTCAAAAGGAACTAAACTCCGTTATGACTGGTCCATTGGATGACGAGGCTTTAGAAAAACAACAGAAGTTACATATGGAAATTGAAGATATACTTGAGAAGGAAGAAGTCTACTGGCTCCAGCGTGGCCGAGCGGATTGGCTTAAGCTAGGAGATCAAAATACCTCTTACTTTCATAAATTTGCATCAGAGAGAAGGAAGCAGAACAGTGTTAAAAAACTGAAGGACGACGCAGGAAATTGGATCGAGGACGAAATCCAATTATCTGGTATGGCTGAGAGTTATTTCTCGAATTTATTCAACGCGGAAGTCTTTGACCCGGACCCGGCAACTATTGCAAAAGTCCAACCACGGGTGTCGGATGCAATTAATAACACTCTTAATGCTGAGTATTCTCGTGAGGAGGTTAAAAAGGCCCTATGGAACATTGGTGATCTCAAAGCTCCTGGTCCTGATGGGCTACACGCGGTATTTTACAAGAAATTTTGGCATGTGATCGGTGAGGATCTCACGGATGAGGTTTTACTAGCTATCAACTCGAAGAAAATCCCGGATGAATGGAACGACACAACCATTGTCCTAATTCCGAAGGTAGAAAATCCAGAACACATCTCTCAATTTAGGCCAATTATTCTTTGTAATGTGGTCTACAAAGTTATCTCTAGACTTAAGATTTTCCTTCCTGAAATTATTTCTCCTATGAAAAATGCATTTGTTCCTAGTAGACAAATCTCTGAAAATTTTCTTGTGGCCTTCGAGTGCTATCATGCGATAAAGAATAAGAGGGCTGGAAGGCTCGGTAATTGTGCAGTTAAATTGGACATGCACAAGGCATATGACAGGGTGGAGTGAAAGTTTTTAAAACTTATGATGATTCAACTGGGTTTCTCTCTGGAGTGGGTTGATCTTATTATGGCGTGTGACCTTTGTCCGATATCAAGTCCGTTTGAATGGCTCTTTATCTCAGGTGATCATTCCATCCAGGGGCCTCCGGCAGGGAGATCCCTTGTCCCCCTACTTATTTCTTCTTTGCGCTGAGGGGCTCTCTAGTATGATTGTTCATGAGGAAGCTGAGAACAATCTTCAAGGGGTAAAAGTCTGTAGAAACGCCCCTGCGGTGTCAGATCTCCTGTTTGCGGATGACTCATTAATTCTTATCCGAGCTGATAGACATAATGCAGAGTGTCTTAAAAAAATCTTGATGAGTATTGTGCTGCTTCGGGACAGATGGTGAGTGTGGCAAACTCTACTGTTTTTTCAGCCCCTGCACACATGTTGATACTAGAGTGGAGGTTTGTACAATCTTAAATATTATGACGGAGGCGATTACAGACAGGTATCTCGGTCTGCCACCACTTGTGGGGGATAGGATTGTTTTCCAGCACATCATTGACAGAGTCGTTAAATTACTCACTGTTTGGAAAGAAAAATCACTGTGTTTTGGAGGGAGGGAGATTTTGATTAAAGCTATCATCCAATCAATTCCAGTGTATGCTATGCCGGTTTTCAATCTACCCAAGTAGATTTGTAAAGGGACAATCTCGGTAATATCCCAATTCTGGTGGGAAGATGTTGATCAACAGAAGCACATCCACTGGTTTGCGTGGTGGAAATTATGTATCCCGAAAAATCAAGGAGGGAGGGGCTTTCGTGATATTGAAAGTTTTAATTCGGCTCTACTATCAAAACAATGTTGGAGACTTCTTTCTGATCCTGATTCCTTATGTGCTCAGATCCTCAAAGCTAAATACTACCCCTCGGTGATCTATTAAACTGTGAACTGAAGAAGGGGAGTTCCTTTACGTGGCAAAGCATATGGTCAGGTATCCAAACTTTCAAAAGAGGACACATTTGGAGAGTTTGTAGTGGCGACAAAATTAATATCTGAGACGACTGCTGGATTCCCTCCAGTTATAATAGGAAGATCGTTACTAGAAGAGGAAACATTGTTCTCACTAGGGTGTCAGAGCTTATTGATTCAGAAGCACGTGCCTGGGATGAGGTTCTTATTAGGGAAATTTTCTGGCCTGCAGATGCAGAGAGAATCATGCGGATCCCACTCGCTGTGGAATGATGGATGATTTTGTTTCTTGGCATCGCAATAAGAACGGAATTTTTACGGTGAAATCCTCATATTATGTGGAGTGGGATCACCAACATGGTCGTAAAATAAGGCATACGAGACCTTTCGGCTCCTCGGCGGCTAACCCTGTCTGGAAGGCTCTGTGGTCTTTAAAGGTGCCTGCAAAAATTAAAATACACTGCTGGAGATCTTTATTGTGAGCAATTCCTTGCCGAGGTGTTCTAGCTAACAGACATATGCAAACTTCAAGTCAATGCCCCCTTTGCTCAACTCATTGCGAGAGTGTACAACTCGCTTTGTTCAATTGCTCGAGAGTGAAGGAAATCTGGAACGGTATTGGAATGGCGCAGGTAATAGAGAACGCTCGGGTTGCTAAAACAATGGCTACACAATTTTGGAGACGCTCATCCTAGACACCACCCTGTCGGCTATCTCCACCGAGATTCGTCACTGCGACTTGGCGGCGGTGGCTGCATGGTATGCTTGGTGGGAGAGAAAGAAGGTTACACATGGTGAAACCTTGCAGACCTATGCGATCGGCTATGTCGATTCTTACTCTGTCTATGAATCACATGAGAGTGAATTCGAGGAGGAGCCCTGTGGTACAGAGACATAGATGGATCAAGACACCTGTGGTTTTTGTGAAACTAAACGTCGACACAGCTTTCGATGTTAATTCCGGGACAGGTGGTTCCGGGGCTATCCTCCGCGATCATAATGGGGTGTTCATCTCGGCAGGTCGCTGGGACTTGTTGTACTGGAGGATGCTACAATGGCCAAGGCCATTGCACTGAGGGACGGTCTACTTCTTGCTGGCGAAGTTGGATGCAACAGAGTAATAGTTGAGTCTGATTGCATCGAAGTGATCAAAACCATGCAGGATGGCGGCAATTCTCTAGGACCGGCTGCAGCGATCTACGAGGAGGCTACTTTCCTTTGTAGGGGTTTCACTCGAGTTTTCTTTCTCTCACTATCCTAGGGAGGCAAACGAGGCAGCGGATATCCTAGCTAAGCTTAGTGATGTGTCTCATGCTGTTTGGCATAGCGATCCTCCTGATTCTATTAGATCGACTATCGCTAATGATGTAACAATTCTGTAACAAACTGGCAGCAAGTTTCTTTCGCACTCTTTTCCTTATCAGGGTACCTGAGGGGACTGGAATGTTTTTAATGAGGCGGCTTGCTTGCTTTATTTATTGAAAGGTTTTAAAATTCAAAAAAAAACTCACTCGTTCACGTACCCTATGTGAAATTTGGCTGGGGCGAGAGGATGCACGTGAAGGATTGAGATGCCCTCTCAGGCTGGTCACAATGGGGAGTAACATAAGGTAGGAACCTACACACTTTTCTAGACTATGTTCCTACCTCCACAATGGGGATAACATGTATGTAGTGTCATGCAACAATGCATTTATTAGGCTATAGACTCATTGTTTCTTGGAGTGTGTGATGTTCCGGTAACTTAGCTAGTTACCACAAGCACCTCCCTCTTCATTAAATACGTACCACATAAGCAAAATTGTATTGGAGTGTGTGATGTTACTCCTAAGTTCCTCCACATTATGATCAGCCTCACGCACGCGAGGAGAGCTGCAGCTTATTTATTCAGCCACGTGGATGGCTATCAGGCAGCGATTGAATAAGCTTGCCCTCTTTTTTTCAACCCTCTTGCTGCCTGCAAATTCATGAGTCCATTGAAAATTTTCCTTTCTACCCAGCTAGTCTACGCATATATAATAATAAACCCTAAATCCTGCACTTAGATTTATTTCAGAACACACAATGTTCCTAATGGCGGCCATGATTTTCGACGCGGACACGTGAGCTAATATATAGGGCCACGCTCTTCGACAACAGCAAACTGCCGTGCCGCCATGGTTCCGTCGGGGCGGCGGCGTCTTTCTCGTTGCCGGCGGGGAAAAGATTTATGTTTATTGACAAAATTTTGCCTACTTATTTTTTACTAGTCAGAAAAAAACTGTTTGTAGGAGAAAAAAAGATCGCGTGTTGTCAAGTGACACGGTCAACTTAATTATGTGCTTCATATACTATACGATTACATTACTTCGGAGCGATCATATCCAAAAAGGAACAAAAGAATATCAATGGAATATATATGCGTGCATGATTGAGAGTTTGCAAGGCGATGAGATGATTTAATTACCATGGCTATAATCCTCCCAATTTTACGCATATACCTCACATATTCAGTGTTCTCTCATGTCTTGTCTATGCATGTCTCTTTGTCCGGAGCCACCACAAAGAGCAACATCCAGATTCTTAACGGAGAGGAATGTATACAATCGCAATTTTGAAAAGCCAAAGAAAGAGAGAGGATTCAGAGGAATCCTTAATGACGACCATGCCGAAAATAGTCGGCAAGAGGTTTAATTAGCAGTTGGAAGTTTGCCGGACTAAATTTGAGTAGCTTGCTCGATGATCGTTACATATGTACCTACAATGCCTATAATTTTTACATCCAATTAGGGTGATAATAAAAATAATAATAATATATGTATGTATAAAATGAAAAGAGTTTGTAGGTGTGTTATTGAGCGAACCCATGCTACAGGGAGTGGCTCCCGTGTAAGCCGAAACAGTCCTCGTGTATGTGGGCAGAAATCCCGGCCAGCGTTTTTGGGGAAGGACGATTGAGATGCGGGCCTTTTTGGTGTGCGCTCTGACATGGGCTTCCAGCCCAACAACGGCACCATACAAACACTTTAGCCCTCCTCACGAAGCTGGAGTTACAAGCGCGCTTCCACGCTCGGCTGCTGCAGTTGCGGACAGCAGCTATTTATTCGGTGCCACCCTTGCTCCCTCCACGAGGTGGGACTAAATAAAATAAAATACGGATCGTGTCTTCAGCGCGGAAGGAATTTGCTTCGCTCTGCATTTTCCTTTTTTTCTTATCAGCGATGGCGTTTGGGCTTTCTCTATGCATATGGGCAACTTCTCAATGATAACAATGTCGGCAACTTCTCACTGATACCATCAATATCCGTGAGAACCGGTGTATGAAGCGCGTCCACTATATATCGCTTGTAGCGATTTCTATTACGACTCGGCCAGTGTCCATCATCCTCTTATAGCGATTTCTATTACGACTCGCCCAGTGTCCATCATCCCCTTAGGCCGGCCCATTAATTAAGCAGAAAATACAAGAAAATAATATGGAGATAGGGATCAAACCTGTGACGTCAGTTCGGGCTGTAGGGGCACAGCCAATGCGCCAGAATAAGTTCTTGTGATATCATCTTTCTTTGTCTTTTTTATAGTATCCTTTTTTCTGTTTTCATTTTTCATATTCTTTTCTATTTTTCTTTTACGTTTTATTCTTATTCTTTTCTGTTTAAACTAAAAAAATGTTCAATGTTTAAAATGTCTAAACAAAATCTGAATATGAACAAATTTTGTAAATAAACAAATTTTAAAATAAATAAATTTTAAAAATGAACAAATTTCTAAATGAACAAATTTCTGAAATGAACAATTTTTTGAATGAACACTTTTCTAAAATGGTTTTTTTTGTTTCCTTAAAAAAATTGTTTATTTGAAAAAATCACAATTTTTAAAATTTGTTCACAATTTTTAAAAGTATCATTTTTCGAAAAAAAAACTCACTTTTTATTAGATGAACTAGCAAACACTTTTGTTTCTGAGATTTCTTAGAGAAGCAAGTGCAGGCGTACGAGCTGAGCGCTTGCCGTCCACGTACAGGCAGTGTACAGGCGTACGAGCCGAGGACACGCCCCTCGCGCAACATGAGCGAGGCGGAATCCGCTCGCTAAGGGCGCCACATAGGGGATCCCGTATGAAGTACCCCAGGTTCCTTAGGATTTCCACGGATCTGATCTCGCTCCGCATGCACGATCATAGCCAAGATGCATGGGGTAGGATCTCATCTGAACCCGCGTGTATGCGTGCATGGGACAAGCCTCCAGCCCTGCATGCGGTTCGTTGAGGGTTTGCTGCGAGCGGGGTCAATATGAGGGAAAACGCCACACCTGGGACCATCGGCTCTTGTGATTATATAGTACTAGTACACATGCCCGTGCGTTGCAACTGAACTATAAAAAATAATTTGAGATACAATTTATTAAGTTAAAATATTTTCGGTACAATTTTTGCGATAAGTTTATATTGTGAATTAGTTGGTAAGAATAAAATAAATTCATGTCCTCTCGAGAGAAAAACTGACACATTAGCTTTTACTGCCACACCAAGTGACTTTTTTTAACAGTGCACCCATCTACCGAAGAAGTAAAGAAAATCAAGAAAAACGACAACTTTAACGGGTGAAAAGGAATACGTAAACCAAATGAACATGTAGAGCATGCACAATTTGCAGCAGTCATGCAAAACAAAATGCATATTATATTTGATATGCACAAGGAAACAATGGAGTGCAAATTACTAATAAATCAGAGGAGAGCATCACACCGGGTAGTAATTCTTACTGTAGACTGAAGAATAGCCTGTCCTCAAAATGACCTCTTTAGAGAGAAAAATGGCGTTGATTGTAGCCTCGTAGGCTTGTTGAACTTCTGGTTTACATATATTTATTAAATCAATGCTAAAATAAATACAAACAAAACATCTGTAGAATGGAATCCGATGGATTAGTGTGACATTAGGACGCCTCTTGGTGTCAAAGAAGACGGGAACACACTCACTCTGAGATCATACCTCACGTAATTAATCATACACCTTCCGACAAACAACTCTGAACTTCATCCTGATTTCTACGACGACAAACTCTGTGCTAACTCGACGATGTATTGGTAAAACAAAGCTAGTCATACCCTTCATAAGAAGCCACATTTTGTATACAAATTTCTAACACAACACATGTTAAAAAAATACGCAGAGCCAAGTCATGAAATCTTAACCTGGATTCACCACGTCTTGTAAGTACCATAAACAACAATAACATGAGACAGGACAGGACCACCGAGCAACAAATATTGATCTATTGCCTTCACATCATATAAGACTGGATAGCATAAAAAATTGTACTTGGTTACGTTTCCGGCCATATTATCAATAGATCCGGCATAAAATAGGTTAGTTAGGCACTTTCTACCAGAAATAAGTTTTTTCTTAAGATTGCTTCCGTTTGCATCTACTTATT
>JAPCYS010000411.1:0-67436 GCA_028641055.1 Alopecurus myosuroides
CGAATGATTTATCAATTGTGAATGTTCTCCTTGTTGAGTCCCTTGGCTATAACTTGATGTTCGTTCTTCAACTTGCGAATGTGGCTTTACCTCGTTCTTTAATAAGAGAGTGTGATTGTCACTTGGGAAACATCTCTTAAAGTAGCCTTTGTTGGGTTGTCGAGAACGGCATGTATGTAGTGGACTTCTCTAAAGGAGACATGTGGTCGTGACATGCCTAATGGCTAAAGTTGATGTGGGGTGGCTTGGCATCGCCGGTTAGCCCACACCAACATGAGAATGTTGCATGACCTCCATAGTGGCCATCACGTTCTAGGACTAACCAAGGCTAAGTTTGTTAAAGATCGTTTGTGTAGCTCTTGTGCCTTTGGGAAGCAACATGGAGAACTTCACCAACAACAAAGACAACTATCTCCACCACAAGAATTCTCGAGCTCATTCACTTAGATCTCTTTGGTCCACTATCCTATGATAGCCTCGGAGGAAAGAAGTATTGCTTGGTGATTGTGGATGATTATTCAAGATATTGTTGGGTGTATTTCTTCAAGAGGAAACGTGAGACTCAAAAGAGAGTCATCAAGTTCATTACTCTAGTGGAGCGCCAACACAATGCTACCATATTGGCCATTCGTAGTGATAATGGCTCGGAGTTCAAGAACTATACCGTTGAGGGTTTTCTTAGTGAAGAAGGCATTGCTCATCAATATTCCACTCCTTATACCCCTCAACAAAATGGTGTTGCGGAGAGAAAGAACGGACTTTGATGGATGCGGCTAGGACTATGATTGCGGAGTCTCTTCTCCCTATAACTTTTGGGCCGAAGTCGTCTCCACCGCATGGGATGCTACCAACCGGTTATATCTTCGCAAGATATTGAACAAGACTCCCTATGAGATTCTCACGAGCAAGAAACTGGATGTATCTTACTTCAAGGTCTTCGGTTGCAAGTGCTTCATTCGCAAGAAAGGTAAACGGTTGTCAAATTTGAGACCAAATCTTATGAGGGTATCTTTGTTGGCTATGCCACAAAACGCTCACGCTATAGAGTCTACAACAAGTCCACCGACAAGTTGAAGAAGCTATAGACGTGGTGTTTGATGAGGATAACGGCTCCTAAGGGGCGTATAGATCATGTGTTGTAGGATATGCAATTCTCCCATCGTCATAAGAAGAATGGGGATTGGTGAAATAACCCCATTGAGGGTTACCGGATGACGGAGGGAGAAGGACTATGCCCCACTCAAGTGGATCCATTGACTACACCCATTGATGAAAAGCTACTCAACAAGATGCACCAAGCCCTCAAGCTAATGATCAAGGTCAAACAAGCAATCAAGGCCAAGTTAATGACCAAGGCCAAGCGACTCATCTTAATCATGATCAAGATTCCATCATTGTTGAGAGTGCTCAACCTAGTGTGATCCATCACCCATTATTGATCAAGGACGAAATGAAGATGGACATGTATCCGATGAAGGAGGTGATTCTCAATATATATCCAAAGAATCCTTGGAGGAGATGTTAGCACAAGAGCAAAGAGAAGGCTAGAGAATCTTGAACGAGCGGGTCACACGGAGGACAAGATTCTTGGGCAAGTTCGTGGGAGAGTGGTCACTAGGAGGCAATTGGCGGATTTTAGCAATGCTCATGCTTTTGTCTCTTTCATTAAGCCCAAGAAGGTCTATGAAGCACTCAAAGATTAAGATTGTCTTGAAGCCATGCATGATGAACTCAATAACTTCGAGCGCAACAAGGTGTGGAAACTAGTGCCAAGACCCAAGAATTGCAAAAATGTTATTGGCACCAAATGGGTGTTCAAGAACAAGCAATACAAAGATGGTATTGTCATTCGCAACAAGGCAAGATTGGTGGCTCAAGGTTTTGCCCAAGTCGAAGGATTGACTTCGGTGAAACCTTTGCCCCCGTAGCTCGTCTTGATCCATTCGCATCTTACTTTCTTATGCATCATAATTTCAAGCTACAAAAAATGGATGTTAAGAGTGCTTTTTTCATGGTCCCATTAATGAGTTAGTATATGTCAAGCAACCTCTGGGTTTCGAGGATCCCAACCACCCCGATCATGTCTATAAACTCGATAAGGCGCTCTATGGACTTAAACAAGCTCCACGTGCGTGGTATGAGCACCTTAAAGAGTTCTAGTGGATCGTGGGTTTAATGTTGGTTTAATCGATCCCACACTCTTTAACCAAGACGGTTGGAGGTGACTTGTTCATATGCCAAATCTATGTGGATGACATCATTTTTTGGGTACTAACACCTTGTTCAATGAGGAGTTTTGCAAGCTTATGACCTAGATACCTAGGGAATTATCCCAAGTCACTAATGGACTTGTGGTTAAGGTTGTTGAGGGTTTGTGTTTGATCATAACCAATTATGATTTGTCTTATCAAATGATTTGGTTTGTAAGATACATCTTATAAAGATCACTCCAAATGTACTCTTGATCAGATGATCTAAACCTATTTCATCCTGTCAAGTGAAACATTGGTCACTTTGCTTCGTTTAAACTTTCGCGCCAAAATTTCCCATATTTTTATATGCATGCTTTGCAAATGCACATATTATATTTAGATCCTTATAACCTCCCAAACCCTGGGGTGTTACAGTATCCCCCCTTAACAAGAACTTCGTCCCAAAGTTCAACCTCTCTCACATAAAGATAGGTAGAGAGAACTTTTGTAGACCGTTGATTCTTCACAACTGTTTTTATTGTGTTGTCCTTGGCATGTGTAGCCTCTTGTATTGATTGTTCACCTTCCACTATCTTGCATGATGATAAAATACTATGCCTGCTGTTATGACAACTCTATTTTGTTACTATACTTTTCTAATGGTCTCATGAAGAACACATGGTATTTCCACCATATAGTGGATACCAAGTTTCATTCTCCGATGCATAGGTATGGTTTCCTACCTCTCACAACTTTCCGAAGAACATTTGGTATATCCACCAGGTGATGAATAACCAATAAGATTCTTCTGGTACACAGGATACCACCTATGGTTAGAATTCCATTTGGTTCAATCTAATGGTCTAAAGAGAAAGACTTCTCAAACAAACTTGTACATATAGCGTACATTGACTTAGACTCATCTAATTAGTAAATTATCTTTGAGTTTTCTCGAGTTTCAACTCTTTCCTATAAATTACTATATCCTATTCCACTGGTGTCTTCCTATGGTCCTTCTATATCTTTGGGGTTTTAACTTCTATAAGGTGACTCTATAAGTTGACTTACCGATCTTCTACATATTTCCCTCTCGAATATAGCTACTCATGTGATCTTCTTCGCATCACTTGTGGTAGATCTCCATGTATTTATGCAGTATGTTACCAAATCCAAGCAAGATGTGGAATGTGGTCCATTCCCATCAGTAGCTTCATTGAGTTCTTCCCTCTTGATTTTTTTTTGTCTTCCAAAGCTTTGGTGGTTGCTTCCATCTGTTGATAATTCAAACCGCTCTCATACTAATCCTATATCCTCTAGACCAGTATCATCAAGAAAGAACTCAGTGTTTACACATGCATTTGCACATCAAGTTCCAACTTCATGCACAGATCTAGTCAATCAAAGATCCATATAAGATGCAATAAATCCCAAATGCATTTATATAACACTCATGCAATCAAAAGCCTGTGAAATATTAGTACTTTTAGTAAAACATCTCAGGTACCATGGCTCTGAAATGCTATACACTACAAGAAGGTATATAGTACCTTCTAGTCCTAGTCTACACAACCACTCTTTGCCTCGGTAATTACTCCAATTGCATGCCCTATTGTAATGGAATAAACTAAGACACGATGATACTATAGTGGTTGTTGTGTAACTTGGTTCCATATAGAACTAAGAACCATGTCAAATGAATTACTTCATCTGAATTATGATAAGTTCTCATGGCATCTGTAGATCCTTCATGTTGTTGATCATGTCGTAGGAGTAGTAATGTAGCTTCCATCAATGCTTATGCCTTCTCCTAATTCTATACTATACTATAATGATTCACCTCTAGACTTGATAACTAAGGATAGAGTATCTACCCCATAGTTACCATGGTCTAATGACTCTTCATGATCCCCAAACATCCCTACTTGATGACTCCTATACTTACTCTATACCATTCTCTGCTCCATCCTATTCATTCATAGAATGTGGTAATCATAACTATGACTTGATCATCTCTAACTATGTCAGAACTCTTCTTCTCGATAAAACTAATACATGCTAAACTTATAACTAATCATACCTAGGTATAAAGAAAATATATAAGTAGATTTACTCAATTTGAGTAAGAACATTCTATACAAGTATGATCATATCATTCTCAAGTGGACGATAATCATAGTTGTAGGAAATATGGTTTAGATAAGATGGCTTCCTATAGTCTTTACCAACCTACAGATCTCTTAAAAGGTTTTAAACCTAAGGTCTCTTTTCTCTAATACCAGTTGTGGTGACCCAGCACATCACTGCATGTGTAGTGCGCAAGTCGTTGACATAATACTCACATAAGGATTTATCCGTGAATATTACATCCCTCAGAGTGGTACAACAGAAACATAGAAGGACCAAGCAAAACTATAGGATACTAACTTCATTACAAAATCTTGAGAATCTCCTTGGATAATCAAAGAAGATCTCATGCAAATGAAACATCAGAAGAAGCGATTCGAAGCTCCAAGATGGAGAATAACTCAAGCTCAGAACCTAATCCACTACGGCTGATGTCAGCCCTAATCTATGGCTTGTAAACAACTAAGTCCTAAGAATGGAATCCACCTACACCTTGATAGCTTCTCCTCCACCGGCGTTGTTGATGATGATGCTTCACCGACTAATTAATATATGACTCCACCTAGCTTCATGAGGTAGCGATGGCTTCACAATGACGACTTCCATAAGGCTTCAACTCTAAGCAGGGGTCAAACGGGAATGAATGAGTAACGAGTGTTACTCAGCAAGTTCATGATATACAGTGGGTAGTTTGATGCACTAACTACAACTTTAGACTCAAAAGAGTCATAAGCTAATGCAAGGTTTTTGAAAATCTTTCTTCAAGAGGTTGCTTTTAATTTGGAAAACTATGCCCGCCAGATCTTCACAGAATTAGAACTTCATGTAGTTGCCTTTCCTGCGGTGTTCGCAGCTCCTTCCCGGAACAGGGGGTAACATGCCACATCCTTTTACACTATGTAGAGGTGCGTTACTTTACCCATGGGCGATCAAGACCATGTTGCACAACCAGACGATCGTTCATGTCCACACCCACTTAGGTGTGGGGCTCGGTTGTTGATCCAAGTCAAATCATGCTTCTCCGCACAACGCGTGCCCACCCATTTTCACCAGCAGGTTGAACCCCTGATTCCACCCCTCACGATGGAGATCTAGGCGCCCCTGGCAGACACTCATGGACCCCAGATTCTGTGGGACGTAAGGGCTCCCACCCATGTGCATGTAGTCCCGCAAGACCTACAGCGTACGTCTCTGGCAGTCGTTGACATGCGAACGGGAAAAGATCACAGCTGACTTACTCGCCCCATACAAGACCCATGGTTAACGCAGTATTTACGATGCAAGAATCTTGACGACATTTGTTGTTAATTCCTAGGTAATACTTTCCCATGCAGATGGAACCTTCCTTTGACCTATTCATCTTACCATGGTCCCATCCTCCACCAAACAGAACACTACCGCTCGGGTAGTCATTCAAGTAGTCATATTATTATAAAAATAGGATCATGCATTCTTTTACGAATAGGTGGTAATACGATAGAGTTTTTTCAAATAGTTCGTTATGAAATACTGCAAAGGATATGAGCGAGTGATAGACTTGCCCGAGATAGAAATAATGACAATAATAATCCATGTCTTTGGGTTCGAGGGTCGCGTAGAGAAATCCCGAGATCTGAAAGTGCAAAGTAGTCCTGATAAGGACTACAGAAAACACTGGCAAGATGATACATGCATAGTAATGAGATTCATCTTGAAATACCTCGTAAAATACCCTAGCTTACAAGTGTAAGCCACGTTTGATACGATAACTTAATCACAGAGGTTTTAGATGAATTGTTTCATTACTTGTGGTAATGTGGTTATTGCTTATGTTAGACTTACATGTGTTACACTTTTACTTAACAAACAATTGTTATCACGTTTAGGTAGAAGTGTTTATTACTTGGTTAGGTAATAAGACAACACCACATGGAAGACAACTATTGAAAAGACAATAGACACATTTTATTTTATGTTAGAAAAGGGTAGAGCTGATGACAAAGAGTTTAATTGACCATAAGGAACTAATACAATTAACTCTATTATCACATAACTTATTAATGGCTGGTGATGATAGGTTTAATAGGTGTGAGAAACACTAGGGTTTTATTAATAAGGGAAATAGTGTTGTGGTAATTGTTTCTGGTTATAATGGAACATTATAGATTTTTTTATACTTTTAGAAACAAGTTTATAAGTTCAACAAAATTTATTATGTTTTGCATATTTGAATTGGGAATGCTTTTCTCTTTAATTTGATGTAACATTTGAAGTTTTCTGAAAATATTTGAATAAGTTAGTAATTTATTAATTTCAAATGAATTAAATGACTAGGCAAAATATTGCACACATGAAAATTTGGTCAAGTGGCTTTGAAAACACCATAGATGAGTTGCATTTGTTATTTTTTAGCAATTTGGTATATAACTTGTATTTTTATGAATTTTTGAATTATTTATTATTTCTCAATTTTAAATGAATTAATTTAAATAATATTTAATTTTTTAATTTTTCATCAAACATTTTTTAAAAGTTGATAAACATTTAGATTTTATTTTTCTAATCATTTTCATATCTTATTTGTATTTTTCTCATTATTAGATTAAAAGTTATTGAATTATTAAGTATAGTGATTATTCTGCCTATTTTTAAATTGACAGGTGGGTCCCACCAGTCATATTTAGTTTTAGTAAAAACAATAAAAGAAAAGGAATATGACGTCAGGATGACGTCATGGTTGCGTCATCCACAGAGGAGATTCTCCCTGATCCATCTCAATCCCGCGATTTGTACCAAATTAAACCAATTAAATGGATCCTAAAGCTAGAGGAGGTTACTACGAGTCAGTGAGTGGAGGCGTTTGGACCAAATGGTCACCGGTTGGCCGGTGGTGAGTAGTGGCGCGGCGGCGGGGTACGGCTAACGGCGGTACGATGAATTCGTCGATGAAATTCATAATGGAAAGCACCCATGCGTGCGCGAGCTCACCAGGAGTGTGATGATGAAGGTGGTTGGGCACGACGAGGTCGAAATCGCCGGCGCACTTCCACGGCGGCCGGAACAGAGAGCAAAGGGAATGGCCGAATTCTCCAGCCTCCCATCATCTCGACTTCCGAGGTTCATCAAGGAGGTAGAGGAGGTCACGACGCATCCGATGGTGGTCTTGGTTTCTATCGGGGTGACCGGAATCGACGGCAACGGCCGGCGACCGCGGGTCTAGGGTTTCGGGTTTCGTTGCGCTCCCGTGGAGGATACAGAGAGAGGCAGCGAGGCGAGAGAGTAATGGAGAGATCGATGCGGACGTCTCCCTGGTGGTCTTATCCCTGCGAAACGACGACAGCAGGAGGTGGCAGGGGCTTACCACGGCGACGATCTCCTCTTGCCTTCTGGCAGAGGAAGAAGAAGAAGGAAAAGAAACACCACTTTTCTATACCCCCTACAAGTTCTGAAAATTATAGAAAGGTCCTTTGTGGTTGAAAACAACATAGAAAGGATGTTTTCAGGGCCTTTTTGTCAACAGAAAGTTTAATAAAAATCAGATTTGTAATCTTTATTAAATTCTCATCCTCGCCGTGTTTTACTTTAGTGAATTTGAACAAGGTTTGATTTTTCACTTGAGGGATTCAGTTTAAGTGATTTTGTTGTTTTCAATCCATTTAATTTATTAAATGGCTTTAAAATTATCATAGGCATGATTATCATGAGCACACAACAAACATGCGGTTTAACAAAGTGACATAACTTAATTGGTCACTTTTAGATACAATTCCTTTTAGAAAATAATTTGGTAACACTACTAGGTAATGTTTCTATGCACTGTAATGAAAATTACCCAATAGGGAATTTTATTCCATGTCGGGGGGTTACCCCCGAGTAGGGTAAAGGCAAGTGGTAAAGGCGACTGTCAGAAGAGAGGTTTGGTCGAGTAGCCGCCTACCCGGTACTTGCTACCCGGTTGACTGCTACTCGGTCTCACCTCAAGATGACCAGAAGGAAGAATCAATCACGTTCTGTCCTTTCGAGTAGAAGAGTTGGCCCGAGTAAAATTGGCGGGAACCTACTCGGGCCAGAAAGTCAAAGGAGCCGTTCTGACACAGGATCCCGCGTATCCTGGGTCCGTACTTGGCAGTATTCGAACTACTGTTCATCTGGGACTGGCCTGCCTGACAGTGACAGCATGGAAGCAGGCCGTCGCAGGATAAGGGGGCCCTACTCTGTGTTTGGCACAGTGATACCAGTCTGTTCCCTTGTTTTGCCCAACGACTTTCCAGATGCAGCCAAGATTAGGAACCAAAGCTGTCAGCGGGAACCCGGAAGAAGGACGATGTGCACACTATGTCGACACTTGTTCATGTTTGGACGTATCCGGCTGGGCACCGGGTATATAAGGTGCCCCGCCGCCTCCTGCGTGAGGCATTCGATAGATCGCACAAGGGATCGCATGCTAGAGCACCCTGAGACCTAATTCTTGACCTAGTTCGTCACGTAGAGAGGAAAGTGGCTACTCGGTAGCAAGAACATTGTACTGTGGCTACTCGGTGAGACACCAGAATACATAGAGAAAGGCAGGAGTAGGGGTTTTACCTCCTCACGAGGGCCCTGAACCTGGGTAGATCGTGTTGTTTGCAGTGTTTACTTCGTATCTCACGCGGCTACTCGTCGCGTGATCCCTCCCCGAGCACCTCCAGCGTCCTTCGTCCCCACATCTTTAGCCATCCCATGGCATCTGCCGTGACACCACCACGACAGTTGGCGCCCACCGTGGGGCAACCAGCGGCGCTGGTTGGAGTTTCTGTTCGGACGGGATCTTCTTCAGCGGAGCGACCCCTTGTCCATAGATTCGGCTCCTTCGACTTCGTCACCGACAACGCCGGCGATTTCGGCGGCAAGGCCATGCCGGAGGGCGGCTCGGTGATCTCCTTCGGCTCTCACCTCGTCTACGTCGCCACCGTCACCAACCGCGAGTACCCCGAGCTGGTGCATGACGCGGAGGATCCTCCCGCGGTGATCGCTGCTCGCGGAAGGCCCGCGTGCCGCTCTGCGAACTGCGCTGAGGTGATGGTGACGGGCTTGGCGGCAAACACTGGCGCAGCCGCTACTGGCGCTGCGGCCGTCGTCGAGGATCTTGCTGCACCGGCTGGTGGTGGCAGGACTCACCGGCCCTACGAGAAGGAGTGCAACTTGCCGCCTTCCACCTCTACGGTTATTCCCGCGTCGGCTACGCGACCTGGCATGCCAACTCCCACCGACATCGAGCTCCTGGCCATGAGGGAGCAGCTCGAGCGACAACGCCTGGAGCTGCTTGCCGAGCAGGCGGAGTTGGATAAGGTGAGGTTAGAGTTGAGTCTAGACCAGATCGAGTACAACAAGGCTCACGGCTTCACGCCAGTTGCTAGGAGGGCTAGCAGAGTAGGTGCCACTCGGTGCAATCTTGGTGCCGAGATGGCGACAGTTGTAGAGGCTCCTGCTCAGTCCGCCACCGCAAACACCTCCACCAGGCCCAGATATAGCACACCCGCCAAGACACTCAGAGCTGCAGAGGCTGTAGCTGCCGAGTTGCCTCGCCTAGATGGCGATGCGCGTGTTAGGCAGCAAGAAAGACTCAACGAGTTGGTGTTGGAGGCTGCTAGGCAGAACGAGGAGTTCCGGAAGGCCAACCCGGGTGCTGGGGCTTCTCAGGTGGTTCACTCGCACGCGGCTAGATCTAACGATCAGGCCTCGTCTCCGCATCCCAGCCGCGAGAAGAGCCGCAGCGGGCGTTCGGGCAGAGAT
This sequence comes from Alopecurus myosuroides, assembly GCA_028641055.1. Classification (NCBI taxonomy): domain Eukaryota; kingdom Viridiplantae; phylum Streptophyta; class Magnoliopsida; order Poales; family Poaceae; genus Alopecurus; species Alopecurus myosuroides. The sequence continues at coordinate 10,068 of JAPCYS010000411.1, forward strand.
AGGCAAATGCAGGTGTATGACCCGGCTGCTGCCGCGAGACAGCTTGTTGTGCCGCAGCAGCCCGGGCAGGAACACAACGCTGCAAGAGCAGGCTCTCAAGCCCATCAAGCTCAAAGCCGAGCCCGAGATGAAGCGCGCCCAGGTCCTTCTCGGCGTCCCGCTGCCCCGCCTACTCGGCAGAGGCAGCAGCCGCGCGCAGTGGCACCAGTCGCCAACCCGGTGGAGCAGCCTGCAGCTGTGCAGGTGGACAGGTACGATGATGGCTACTCGGCCATGGATGGCTGGCTATGATGTACATGATCGTGTTGGCGAGCGCATGCTGGCGCCTGGAGATGCGAGGCATCAGTTGGACCGGATCAGCTTGTCGGCGCGGCTGGAGAACACGGGTCCTCCAGGCCCCGAGTGCTTTGGCCCGCGCATCATGAACGAGCCGTCCGTGAAGAACTTCCAGCTTGCTAGGGGCACCAAGAGCTACAATGGCAGCACCAAGCCTGAAGATTGGCTCAATGACTATGTCACCGCGGTCCATATCGCGAACGGCAACAGAAGATGGGCGGTGCGCTATGTCCCGCAGATGCTAGAGGGTCCAGCCCGCACTTGGCTCAACAATTTGCCCAAGAACAGCATCAATTGCTGGCTGGACTTCTCGGATGCCTTCATCAGCAACTTCACCAGCACATACAAGAGACCGAATAGGCCACAACAGCTGTCCGCTTGCACGCAGCGAGAAGACGAGACAGACCGAGAGTATCTTACTCGGTGGAGTACATTGAGGAACACCTGTGAGGGTGTGAATGAAGCACAGGCCATTACTTGGTTTGCGCAGGGATGCAGACATGGCAGTATGTTGTGGCAGAGATTGCAGAGGGAGATGCCGAACACTCTGGCGGAGACCATCAAGATTGCGGATCAGTACGCACTTGGTGATCCCACTCAGCCACTGATGGACTCCTCTGAGCCGAGAAGAAACTTCAGCAACAGCAAGCGCAGCGAGTTCCGCAACAAGCGCCGGGTAGATACTCGGTATGATCCTGAAGAGGTGAATGCAGTGACTGTTGGAGCTGGTGGCAGCCAGAGGCAGAAACCTGCTGGAGCCTACGGGCAGAACCAGAACCAGGGCCAAGGCAGCAAGAAGCCATTTCGCACCTCTCAGTCGGGTAGCGGGAACTCTGAGCAGCCGAAGAAGTTTGTCTTTGATGACATGAAGGATGGCCCATGCAGTTTTCACACTCACCACCCTTCGAGGCCTGCTAACCACACTACTCGGCAGTGCGAGTGGTGGTATGTGATCAAGAGTGATGGCTTGCCTCCTCCTCCTCCTCTGCCAGCAGCCAATGCCAATGTGCAGCCTACTCGCGCACCCGCAGCTCGGCCGCCAGTGTACCCGAGAAGAGAGAATGTGAACCAAGTGGCTTTAGGAGCCAACCGCAACTTCAACAATGAGGGCTACCGCAACAACAACAACAACTACAACCGCAACAACAACAACAGAGGCAACAACAACAACTACCAGGGCAACAACAACAACGGCAACAATGGGGGCGGAGGCTCCAATCAGTACCAAGAGCACCATGAGAGTTACATGATCTTCACTTCTGAGCCAGTCGACAAGCAATCACAGCACAGGCGGGCCATGGAGGTCAATGCAGTGATTCCTGCTGTCCCTCACTACATGTATTGGTGTGACCAGGAGATCAGGTGGTCCCGAGCAGATCATCCCAAGGTGATGCCCAATCCGGGTAGCTATGCCTTGGTGCTGGATCCTACCTTCCTGGGTCCCGAGAAGAATGTGAGGTTCAGCAAGGTGCTAATCGACAACGGCAGCAGCATCAACATTGTGTACAAGGACACACTCGAGAAGCTTGGCCTGGCCGAGAACATGATGCTGCCCAGCAAGACCACCTTCCATGGCATTGTGTCCGGGATCTCGTGCAACCCGATTGGCCGAGTGTGGATCGATGTGCTATTCGGCACCAGGGATAACTGCCGCACAGAGCGCCTGCAGTTCGAGGTGGTGGATCATCAGAGTCCTTACCATGCTCTACTCGGCAGGCCTGCTCTGAGCAAGTTCATGGCCTATACCCATGTTGCATATCTGAAGATGAAGATCCCTGGTCCCAATGGCATAATTACCATCTCTGGTGATTACAAGAAGTCCATGGAGTGTGCCTCTGCTAGCTCCCAGTTGGCGGAGTCGATGGTGATTGCTGCCGAGAAGAAGAAGATGTATGAGGTGGTGGCCATGGCGCAATCCGCGCAAGCTAGCGCGCAAGGTGTGCCGAGTACCCAGCACGGCACTGCTTTTCAGGCTACCAAGGAGACCAAGAAGGTCCAGGTCGACCCCGAGTTCCCCGACCGCGTAGCCATCATTGGCTCCGGGTTGGCGGAGAAATAGGAAAGCGAGCTCATCCACTTCCTCCGTGAGAATCGGGATGTTTTCGCCTGGTCCAATGAAGATCTACCAGGAGTCCCGAGGGAGTTGGTTGAGCACTCTTTACATGTGCGTCCTGACGCCAAACCAGTGAAGCAGGCTATGCGCCGCTTCGGAGATGAGAGAAGGAAGGCCATTGGTCACCAGATCACCAAGTTACTGATAAGCAATTTCATCATGGAGATGAGAGAAGATGACCTACGGCGTGTACCTGGGCGCCAAGAAGTTGAAGCATTACTTCCAAGAGCATCCTATCACGGTTGTGAGCTCTGCTCCCATCTCGGACATCATGGGCAACAAGGAGGCGAGTGGCAGAGTAGCCAAGTGGGCAATCGAGCTGGCCGCGTATGCACCCGCGTACGCGAGAAGAGAAGCCATCAAATCTCAGATTCTGGCGGAGTTCCTGGTGGATTGGGCCGAGGTGCAGTATGAACCTCCTGCTCCAATCTCTAATTACTGGAAGATGCACTTTGATGGCTCAAAGGTGAAGGAAGGCCTTGGTGCTGGTGTGGTGCTTACGTCACCCAAGCGAGATCAACTCAAGTACGTGCTACAGATTCACTTCAAGGCATCCAACAATGTACCAGAGTACGAGGCAGTGGTGCATGGTTTGCGAGTAGCAAAGGAGGTTGGCGTGCAGCGCATTATATGCTATGGTGATTCAGATCTGGTGGTGCAGCAAGTCTCTGGTACGTGGGATGCTCTAGATGCCAACATGGCATCATATCGCTTCCTCGTGCAGTCTATGACTGGATTCTTCGAAGGCTGTGAGTTCCAACACATTCACCGAGCAGAGAACGAAGCAGCAGATGAGTTATCCAAGTTGGGATCTTCTCGACAATCCATCCCGGCGGGAATCGCCTTGGAGCATTTGAGGAAGCCATCCATCAAGCCTTCTCCCAACTCGGAGTCCATATTTGTTCCCTCTCTGCCAAGTGAGGAATATGATCCCATGGAGATTGACTGGGAGAATGCTACAGGAAACCCGGGGACTGCCATTCCTTACTCGGGGACTGCCACTCCCTACTCGGGGACTGCCATTCCTTACCCGGGGACTGCCATTCCTTACTCGGGGACTGCCACTCCCTACTCGGGGACTGCCACTCCTTACTCGGGGACTGCCACTCCTTACTCGGGGACTGCTGTCCTTAACCCGGGGACTGTCGCATTCATTGAGGAAGTCCTTGCCAATCGGTCTGGGCTTCAGAGAAGTGCTCCCATCCCTAAAGAGCAACCAGAGGCACCCGTCCCAATGGAAGTGGACGAACCAGTGTTTCCCGCACGGGAGACACCGAGCTGGGCTATGCCCATATTATCCTTTCTAAGGGACGGCACTCTACCAGAAGATGAGGTGGCTGCAAGACAGATTCAGAGAAGATCCAAGGGCTACACTATAGTCCGAGATGTGCTGCACAAGAGAAGTACCACTGGCGTGCTGCAACGTTGTGTGGACCCAGCAGAAGGAGAAGAGATCCTGGTAGAGATACACCAAGGAGAATGCGGACACCATGCCTCTTCTCGGGCGTTGGTCCAGAAAGCTTTCCGGCATGGCTTCTACTAGCTCACAGCACTGCAGCAGGCTGAAGACATCGTGAGGAAGTGCAATGGCTGCCAGATGTTCGCAAGTAAGATCCACATGCCTGCTTCCGAGTTGAAAACAATTCCTATCACCTGGCCATTTGCTGTTTGGTGTTTGGACATGGTTGGGCCTTTCCAGCCGGCTAGAGGCAACATGACTCACATCTTGGTCATGGTGGACAAGTTCACCCAGTGGATTGAAGTGAAACCTATTTGTAGGTGTGATGGGGCCACAGCTGTGAAATTCGTGAAGGATGTGATCCTGAGATATGGCTACCCGCACAGCATTATCACCGACAACGGCACAAACTTTGCTGAGGGAGCAATGGTGCGGTTCTGCAGAGATAAGCATATCCGACTAGACGTTGCGTCAGTCGCGCATCCCGCCTCCAATGGGAAAGTTGAAAGAGCAAATGGTATGGTACTGGCAGGCATAAAGCCAAGGCTGATTGAGCCACTGCTGAAAACACCTGGGTGTTGGCTAGACGAGTTGCCAGCGGTGTTGTGGAGTCTAAGGACTACCCCTAACCGGTCAACCGGCTACACGCCATTCTTCTTGGTATACGGGGCTGAGGCCGTGTTGCCAATAGACTTAGAGCATGACTCCCCCCGAGTAACCCTCTACACTGAGGTGGAGGCGAGAGAAGCTCGAGAAGACGACGTTGACCTGCTTGAAGAAGCAAGAGAGCTGACTCTGTCACGTTCGGCTATCTACCAGCAAAACCTGCGGCGTTATCATAGCCGAAAGGTGAACCCAAGGGTTTTCCCAGAAGGAGACATGGTCCTTAGGCTTGTGCAGCGCACAGCCGGGATGCACAAGTTGTCTCCTCCATGGGAAGGGCCTTTCATTGTGAGCAAAGCGCTGCACAATGATGCTTACTATCTTGTAGATGTGCGTCCACCACAGGCGAACAGGGCAGATAAATCCGGAGAGGAAACCAAGCGCCCTTGGAATGTAGCTCTACTCCGTCGTTTTCATTCGTGAGCAAAGATGTGTATGTACCCTCTTATCCGAGTTGAAATTCTACTCTGCAATCTGAAATTGATCTCGGGGACTGCCCTCGTCCAAAATTGCTCTAAGTGTTTTTACTCGGCTTTGTCTTTTGCCTATTCGGTTGCTCTACTTCAAAATTCAAAGGTACATTGAGTACTGTGTTTAAACCTATATGCCAACTCTTCGACTTTGCTGCTGTCCGAAACCCGGCTTCATGGCAAGCAAGAGAACAAGCAAAAGGTCCATGAGCACAAGAAAAATTACTAAGAAAAAGAAGAGTGCAGGAACCGAGTAGGGTGTTGTTATTACTGTTCTGTGACTTGTCTTTTCGGCTAAGTGGTGGGCTGCGTTACTATGATTGTTTCTAAGCGGCCAAGTATTTGCAGCTCTACTCTTTAACTCTTGTGACTCGAATACCAAAAAAGCAACAAGTTGCGGGTAGAGCTGAGACGAAAAGGGAGAGTGAATAAGAAATGCAACTCGGGGACTCGCATGATAACGCAACTCGGCATCCAGCCCAGGTTGAACAAATTGATTAAGTTGGAAATAACAAAGTGGGAATAAAATTGAGTAGCAACGGAATAAAATAGTCTGATACATCTGCTCCCGGCATCCCGGGGATCTGATAAGTGTTTAAGTAAGAAATTTGCAGGATGAAATCAAATTCAGGTTGACGGGGCGTTCTCGGTGCTCGCCGTGGTTGCTTCGCCTTCCTCAGTGGCTTTGGCGGCGTCCGCCTCTGCGCTGGCATCAAACGGTCCTCGCTTGCTCGGCGTCAGGCTCGGTGGCGACCTGCTCGGAAGTTGCAGTGGCCACCGAGATGGGCGTTGTCGCGGAAGCAGAGCCGGTCTCGGGGGCGTGGGGGCGCACCGTGTCATCGAGGGCGGCTCCTGAGGAGGTGCCGAACTCGAGGGCAGCTGTGTCGATCTCCTCGGCCTCTTCATCGCTACTTGCGACGACCGCGGCCTTCCCCTTGCCCTGGGGTGAATCGAAGAAGCCCAACTCGGGATCTGTTTCTTCATCCTCCTCCTCGTCCTCCTCCATCTCGGTGTCGGGCTCAGGGAGGCCATCGATGAAGGTGGCCGTATCCGCGCACTCCGCAACCTCATACGCAATCAGTTTGCGCGTGGTCACGCAGCTGGGATCCATCTCCCACTTGGAATTTGCGCGCTTCCCGCGGATGACCTGCATGTTCAGATTCTCGTACCAGGAGGCGACGCAGAGCAGCATCAGATCAGCGCCTGCCCGAGCTCCCGAGGCGCGCCACTTCTTCAATTCGGCCTTCACATTGCGCAGCTTCAGAGCAAGGCCACCAATGGTTGTCGGCGCGGGATCTTCATGCCAGAATAGCTTGTGGAGCTCGAAGCCGACACGCACCAGGTCGGTGCCCACGCCGGCTAGGCTTCGAAATGCCCTCGCATCACCAGCAGGCTGTCCTCGATCTCGGCTCTGGTGTCCGCAGCCTCGCCCTTCTCAACACGAGCTGCTTGGGCCTTGGCCAAAGCAGGGGCGCAAGCGGACACGATGTAAGGAAAGATTTCTGCAAGAAGCAAGCGACAGGTTCAGTGACAGAATCAGAGAAGAGGTATGACCGAGAAGAAGAGATGCAGAAAGGAAAGAACTTACTATTCAGCTCGTGGCGCAGCTGCTGCAGCTGGATCTTCCATGTTTCTTCATTGGACACGTGCTTCTCCTCGAGCAAGCGGAGCCCATCCAGCTGAGAAAAGAGCCCAGCATTGGCTTTTTTCAGCACCTCGCACTCCTGCTCGAGGGTTTTCATCTTGGCATTGAAGGTTGTCTCGGCTTTTGCCTTCTCGGCGATGGCTCTGTCCCTCTCGTCACCAAGCTTGACAGCATCCTGGAGTGCCTTCTGCAGCTGGAGTTGCAGCGTCTCCATCTCGGTAGTGTGTGCACTCTGCGGAGCTGCAGATTGGCTTACTAGTCGCACCTCCACTTCAGCAGGTTTGAGGCAATCTTGATGCTCTAAAACAAACTTCTTATGATCTTCTGAAAAGAGCAAAGCATGGTTAGCAGAGAAGCGAAAGGAAGAAACAGATACAAGGGCGAACCGAGTAGACAGTGGTTTACCTTCAAGCTTCTTGATGGTGGCCTCGCCATTCTCGACAAAGGCACGACAGTTCGAATGCTCGTCAACCAGGGCCTTCAGTTTCCCTGCAGAGTAGAAATGGTTAACGCAAAAAGCAATAGCGGGCGTAAACAAAAAACGCAAGAACCGCGTAAGCGAGAAGCGTACCTTCCACCTCGGACAGCCTCATGGTACTGTTCATAACTTCCTTGTCGGCTTCCTCGGCGCTCACCTTCTCCTTCTCAAGGGCGGCAATACGCCTCTTGGCAATGGCGTGGTTCCAGAGAAGTTGGCGGTGCAAGTTGGTCCGCTTCAGTACACTATTCTGAGAAGCAAAAGAAACAAGTGTCAGGCAAAGTATTTGAGATTCCACCCGAGAAGGCGGCTACTCGGGAGAGTGTCTGCCTACTCGGCAAGAATCTCGGGGACTGGGTGATGGATAAGGATAAGAGGAAGAGTAGAAAAGAAGTGAAGATGCAACTCAGAAAAGATAAGTTGAGGCTTACCGCATAAGACTGCTCGAGATCTTCTGCGTTCTTGCGGTGCACGAACATCTTGGCAGCCAGAGTAGCGGAGGTGGTCGAGACGGTCATGGGTTTGCAACCCAAGTCCACCTTGTTCCAGTCCTGGCGCATGTGGTCGATGTCGCCCAAATCGTTTCCGTTCCAGTTGGGGTTGCCTAGAATCTTGCTATCCCATTTGGCATCGATGAAGCCAATGAGGTCGAGTACCTGCTCAAGGCTCTGGGATGTTATCGCCTGGTCTTGAGCTCCCCGAGAAGCGATGGAGACAGATCTGTCCTGGTTTGGGGCCGGGGGCCTGGAGTCCACCGCCACGGCTTTCCTTCCCTTCTGAATAGCGAGAGCCCGGTCTGTGGGGGAGAAGCCGATCTGGTTCTGTTGGCTGACCTTCACCATGTAATCCGGGTAGACAGGCTGATCAGCTATGGTAGCAGCGGCAGGAACCGCACTGGGGTTGCGGATAACCAGCTGCCTGGACTGGCCAGCTGGTGTCGGCGGCGGCTTGTCGGCAGCTTTCTTCTTTGCCTTCTCTTTCTGAGCAGTTGGCTTCTCGATCTTCTGCGTCTCGGTTTCCTTCTTCTCGGTTTTCCCTTCCTCGGCTGCCTTCTTCTCGACTGCCTCCTTTAGAGCATCTAGGGCTTGTTTCCTGGTTACTCGCCCGGCAGGAGGGCTGGCTGCGTCCTTGGTCTGTGGCACCAAGGAGGAATCTGGCGGTGCAGAGCCTTGATCAATGGGTGGCACCACGGACCCACCACTTTGTGCAGCATCTGGTTGCGCGCTACTCTGTGCAGCGCCTGGTTGCGCACTGCTCAGGGGATACTCCTCAGTCATGGCTGTATCTTCTACCCGCTGCTCGGCAGCGGGATCCTCTTGTCCGGCAGCGTCTGGGGCTGGCTGCTCAGGTTCGGCTTCTTGCCGCTCGACGGCGGCGTCATCATCGTGCATCTCCTGATCACGGTCTTGGTTCTACTCGGCGGTGCTAGCCGGAGGAGAAGGGGGCCTGTCCTGGTGTGCGGCGTCCTGCGCCTCTGATCGGCGCGGGACTGTTGCTCAGGCCCTGCTCGCGTGTTGGTGGTGTCGGCCCCATCGCCCTCGAGGTCGACAACATTGTCGACGTCGATGGCAGCTTGTTTCTTGGCCTGGTCAGGCGCGAGAGCAGCATCCGCGTTCAAGGGGGCTCTGAAGAGGAAATTGGAATCAAAGATAAGAAAAGGGCAGAGGAAAACAAGAGAAAATAGTGAAGGAAAAGGATTGGGGGTCAACCGAGAAGAACAAAGCAAACTGAAACATGCAACCAAGAAGAAACTTACGCGGTGGTGGAGGGAATGGTTCGCCTTGTTCTCTTCACGACCGCCTTCTTGGTCGCCTTCTCGGTCGCCTTCTTCTTCTTGGCGGGGGGGCTCTAGGGCGCCGCTGCCGGCCCGCTTGCGGGTAGCAGGTGCGGCAACTGAGAGAGGATTGACCTCAAGGGCTCCCTCGTCCTCATCCTCGTCATCATCCTCGGCATTAGCTACATCTGAGAAATAGAGAGGAAGAAAAACACTTCAGAAACAGCAGGCAAAGGGCTTGTGCTTTTCGCAGAGAGAAAGCGTGAACTCAGTTACCTTCCAACTCGTCCTCGGACCAGTCGCGGAGAGACGTTTCGGCAGGCTGCTTCTCTGTCGAGGGGGAGTGAGGAAGATTGATCTGATCCACGGTCTCGAGGGAGGCCTGGTCATCTTCTTCTCGGTCATCTGACCAATTAGCCTCAAAGCACGCAAAGCTTTCAGCTAGCTGGCGGTCAAGGATCTGGAGAAACAGAGAAACATGGCAAGTTAGCCGAGTAGCGAGGAAGCATTCTACTCGGATGGGCGTGCAAACACAAAGCACACTAAGCCTAGGGAAATTTGCTAAGTGTCCTACTCGGCAAGGCGTGCAAACAACAAGCATATTAAGCCTAAGTATTTCTCCTAAGTATGCTACTCGACAAGGCGTGCAAACATCAAGCATACTAAGCCTAGGCAGTTCGATAGAATAATCTACTCGGTGCAGAAAGCAATTGCTAGTCGCAGCCAAGAGAGAAGATTTTCTAGTCGGATGGCATATGTTGAGCGGATAAGGAGAACGTACCCGGGGATCGGCTTCGTGCGACTGAAAGGGGTGAAGCCGTACTCCCAGTCGTCGGGGAGGCTCGTGTCAGAATAGACCTTGCGTGATCGGCGACCTCCGCGTCGCTGAGCTCGAGTGTGGTCTTGCGGGTGCAGTCGCGAGGGCCTCCCAGATAGCACATTGGATGGGGCGCCGCTGCAGCGGCAGCACACGATTCTTGATCCAGCAAGCGACGGGATCGTCGCTCCTGAGCCCTTGGCCGATGAGGTAGGCGAGCTGCTCCTCCATCTGTATCGCGTTGCGGTCGTTGGAGGGCTTTGTCTTCCAATTCTGCCCGGTTGGAGCTCGGTTGCTCCACGCGGGCAGATTGATGCGATCCACTATCGGTCCCCCTTCCGTGGCGGGGATGTTCTTGACGTAGAGGAACGATTTCTGCCACATACGGACGGAATCCAACCCCTTGATGCGAGGATGGTTGGTTCCCGCCCGCTGCAGCATCATGGCGCTGCCGGTGTCGGTTACCCGACTGCTACCGGCCGCGCCGTCCTTTTTCCCCTTACTCTGCTGACGGAGGTGAAAGTATTTCAGCCAAGTCTCCACTGTGGGGCGGACGCCTAGAAAGGCCTCGCACACCACGGTGTGATAGGCTAGGAAGACAATGGCGTTTGGTGGAAGGTGGTGCATCTGGACACCGAAGTGATCCAGGAAGGAGCGCAGGAAGTCCGATGACGGCAAGCCGAATCCTCGCGCGAAGTGCACGAGGAAGACGACATGCTCGCCCTCCCGCGGGGCCGGAACAAGCTCGCCGTCGGACGGCCGGCACTGAACACCGGGAGGAACCCTCCGGGTGTTCACGAGCCAGGCGCAGTCATCGACGGTGACGTGCGAACCAGCCCAGCCGGCGCGAGCAGCCATGGCAAGGGGTGCGCGGATGGTGGAGAGTTGGAGAGATTGGGTGGAAGAAACGAATCCGCAGCGGCGCAAGGAGTTGCGCGGCGGCGGAGAGCTCAACGGCGGAGAGGAAACAGGGCAGAGAAAAGGGAAAGTACGGAGGAGGAAGAAGGGGAAGTTACCGGTGGGGGTATTTATACCCTCGCCTCAGGCTACCGTTACAATCGGGGTAGTGGGATCGATCGTGGCCATGATTCCCGTGTGGTGGGGCATGTGGCCGGATAGAAACGCACGCAAGCGCGGAACGCGCGCGTAACGGCCACAGTTGATCCCACGACCAGATCGTGGGATATTACTGCGCTTGATGGGACATGACGAGCCTGTGGGCCCGCTCCGTGAAAACTGGGCGCGTGGCACGTCGTGCCCTGGGCAACGAGACGTCGGGGTCGCGGATGCTTGGCACGTGTCCAGTTGCGACACGGAAGGCTGGATTATGCTCTGCGTTGCAGAGACGCTAGAGGAGAAATTCTCTAAGTCTTTTTACTCGGTTACAGAGTAGAAAGCAGGTGCTATTCGGAAGACAGGAAACTCAAGGTACTTTCTAGAGTACTACTCGGAGGTCTTTTACTCGGCATCTTGAGGTTCAAGGGCTATGTTGCAAAGATTGGTTTTAAGCTGGCAGAGCCTAGTGAACGAGTTCGCAAGACTCAACCAGCTTCGGGGACTGCTGTCGGGGGTTACCCCCGAGTAGGGTAAAGGCAAGTGGTAAAGGCGACTGTCAGAAGAGAGGTTTGGTCGAGTAGCCGCCTACCCGGTACTTGCTACCCGGTTGACTGCTACTCGGTCTCACCTCAAGATGACCAGAAGGAAGAATCAATCACGTTCTGTCCTTTCGAGTAGAAGTTGGGCCCGAGTAAAATTGGCGGGAACCTACTCGGGCCAGAAAGTCAAAGGAGCCGTTCTGACACAGGATCCCGCGTATCCTGGGTCCGTACTTGGCAGTATTCGAACTACTGTTCATCTGGGACCGGCCTGCCTGACAGTGACAGCATGGAAGCAGGCCGTCGCAGGATAAGGGGGCCCTACTCTGTGTTTGGCACAGTGATACCAGTCTGTCCCCTTGTTTTGCCCAACGACTTTCCAGATGCAGCCAAGATTAGGAACCAAAGCTGTCAGCGGGAACCCGGAAGAAGGACGATGTGCACACTATGTCGACACTTGTCCATGTTTGGACGTATCCGGCTGGGCACCGGGTATATAAGGTGCCCCGCCGCCTCCTGCGTGAGGCATTCGATAGATCGCACAAGGGATCGCATGCTAGAGCACCCTGAGACCTAATTCTTGACCTAGTTCGTCACGTAGAGAGGAAAGTGGCTACTCGGTAGCAAGAACATTGTACTGTGGCTACTCGGTGAGACACCAGAATACATAGAGAAAGGCAGGAGTAGGGGTTTTACCTCCTCACGAGGGCCCTGAACCTGGGTAGATCGTGTTGTTTGCAGTGTTTACTTCGTATCTCACGCGGCTACTCGTCGCGTGATCCCTCCCCGAGCACCTCCAGCGTCCTTCGTCCCCACATCTTTAGCCATCCCATGGCATCTGCCGTGACACCACCACGACATTCCATGTCCTACTACATGTTGTTGGGTAACAAATGGACTTGTTTTCTCTTTATGAGGCTTTGTTATTTTCATTTTTTTAACTCTTATTACTTTTGGCTGACATATAAATTAAGTGTGTGCAAGCCATGCTTGCTGTTTTTAGTACTTGATCATGTGTAAAACATGAGTGGCTTTGGAATCTATTTGTTTGTTTTCCACCAGGTTCCAAGTGTGGATATTATCTCATGCTTGTTTTAGAAACATGTAATAATTTGCATTTTTATGTGTAGATGAATTTTTGTTATCATCTGTTAGTCTTAGGTATGAAAAGGATATGGAAAACAAGGTATTAAGCTTGTTACCATTAACCTCCACATATCATAGACATGTGTATGCAATGGCTGGTTATTGTCTCATACTTGATAATTGGTTCCAAAGATATTATTATGAGTTCTTATTAGTTTTCTAATATTTCCTAGTGATCCACTGGATAATTTCTTATGCTCCCTTACTGAGGCAGTGTTGCTTCTTGTGGTCTTCTGTTGTCCGCAATATTATTTTCTCTAGTTGATACTAGTATTCAGGTACTGCCTTTGTCACTTGCAAGTAAGATCATCTCTTGGATTCCATATTCAAATATCTCACCCTTGTGGTGAAAACCACCAATTATTCCAAGCAAAGATTTTACTTAGATGATTATAAAAGTATGTAAGTTTGTTTTATGACATCAAGTTGCCATATGCATATAAGAATAATTTGTTAACAAGTGGATCAGACTTGCTTCCAAATTACTAATCATATACAATTGGCTGAGATGTACTTGGTTATTCAACCTTCTGTTTGTTTGTGTATGACACTCAATTGTTGGAGTATACAAAAGTGATATGTTAACAAGGTTGCAAGACTTGTTACCAAACTACTTCTATATAACACTAACATTGGAATATCACAATATTTCAAGAGGAGTTAATAAGATCAAATCAGGATATAAGAGTTTCTAAATACTCTTATAGTAGATTGGAGTAGCACTTCTAGACCACTCTAAATAATCTTCTTAAATATCTTCTTGTGCTAGTTCCTACTTTCTTGCGGGTTGCTTCTCTTGCATAATGACTTAGAGAAGGTTGGGAAACAAGATATAATGGTCTAGCCAAAATAACAAGATCTAGATTAAGAGTTAATTCATGCTTTTATTATCCTTTCATATACTTCTTATTTTATTTCCCAAAATATATGTACTTATTTAATATATGATTTGTTTTACTTAGTTATCAATTCAATTCCTCCAATAGAGGTTATAACTTGTTGTTATTCATTAGTTGTATCCAGCGATACTTTAGTTGTTGTATGGTGGATAGAATAGAAATGTGGAATGCTTATGGAATGATGACTTAATAGTAAGTTGATCAAATGGTTCATTGATGTGTTGAGATTTCATGTGCTCACTTGTATGAGATGATTGAAACAATGAGCATGCAAAGATTATTGGGGTTTAATGACTTATGTCATAGCTGTTAGTTGTTTTTCTCAGGTGTCATGTTGTTACTTTATATTCTTCTCTTTATTACCTTTGTCATTCATAATACAGACATAGAGGTTTGGGAAGATCATATGTAATGATCAAGGTTTAACAGTAGTTTAAGAAGATTTATTTCTTCTTTTAGGTACTTCTTTTATGGGTGATGAGATATGTACATATTCGATAAATATGTTAATACAATTATTATGTCATTTCCCACTTGTGGGTTTTGAGTTAACACTTGTTTGTATCATTTGTGTTCTATTGAACCTTTGTCATTTACTTGTGAAGGTTCACTTAGTAGTTACTAAATAATTTGGAAAGATGTTGTGTGAATGGTTGATAACTTAAAGAGTTCATGATTAGAGGACATAATATCTCTACTGATGAAATGATCCAATTGTGCATTACTCAATTGTGAAAGTATGATCATCAGCTATGTGATTTGGATACTCACCCCTCTTTGAGTTCTAGATACCTAGGGAATGGTCCCAAGTCACTAATGGACTTGTGGTTAAGGTTGTCGAGGGTTTTTATTTGATCATAACCAATTATGGTTTGTCTTATCAAATGATTTGGTTTGTAAGATACATCTTATAAAGATCACTCCAAATGTACACTTGATCAGATGATCTAAACCTATTTCATCTTGTCAAGTGGTCACTTTGCTTCGTTTAAACTTCCGCGCCAAAATTTCCCGTATTTTTAGATGCATGCTTTGCAAATGCATATATTATATTTAGATCCTTATAACCTCCCAAACTCTGGGATGTTACAATGGGGCTTTGATTCCCATGTCCCGGATGAGGCAGATGTCACGCCTGATGGCGTTGACCTCGGCCATGGTGTGAATTGGGATGACAATGAAGGTTGGAAGAACAAGAGGGTGGAGTGGGCTGAGGCAATGTGGGCTGACATAGGTACCTCAAGGAACTAAAGAAGAAGAAGAAGAACTACCACCCCCCGTTCACCAAACTGAATTGCTACTATTCGTATTAGGTAGGGGTATATTGATGCTGAACTGTTATTCGTATTAGTTAGGGCTATACTGATGAACTGATATTCATATTAGCTAGGGGCTGGCCCGTATTAATTATGCATGAACTTCTATTTCGACCTCTTCCTTTCATGGTTTGTGGTGTGGTAACCTAACCATTTGAGAGAAGAGGTGAGCACAAACTAAACCGGATGCAACCAATTAGTGAGCATTGCTTAGCCGAACCCATTTGTGTTTCTCTACAGCCTACCGAACGCAGTGCACAAAAGAGAGTCACTGATGTGATGCGAATAAATAAGAAGTAACACAACAAGGATTAGGGGTTGACTCACTCCGGCCAGGCCTGGAGAGAAAGCCACACAGATGCGCAAAAAAAAGCATGCAGGCTACCAAACGCGCCTTGCATGTCTGATATGGAATTATGGTGGATGGGTAATGTGAGTACAAGGAAGAGGTGGATGAATCGCTCCGGGAGTAGGATTCGTCCCTGATACCCTGGTTGGTTTTCTCTTCTCTGTAGCGTGTGTCCTCCTTCCCCTACTTTTCCCTGCTGACCGCAGGTCTCCTTTTATCTTCCGGGACCAAGACAAGTGTTCGTGGCATGGTCGACACTTGGCAGCCGTCGTGCCACCTATCCCCGCGAGGTGGCGAAGCGGGCAGCGGTGGCGGTGACAGCTGGTCCGAGTGATCTCCACGCGCCAGGCCAGTCCTACCGAGGGGGCATGTGGCTATCCCTCGCCCTGGCTGTCCATGGTCAAAGGCTTCTCGTCTTCGGGGTGGGCCCCAGGGATCCCCGGGTGGTCGACTCCCGAGAGCGAGCTAACCTTCGCGAGAAGGGCCTGCCACAGTTGCACCAAGTCTCATATAATCTAACATGTGCTCTTCTAGAAGGATATTTCATATCAGGGTACTTTGATGCATATTGTTGTAATCATATTTTTTTTTAAGGATTCTTTTCTATCAAATTTTCTTGCAAAATGTACATTACATTCAGAATCTTGAAAAGATTCAAATAGTTTGCCAATGAATGAGACAACCAAACTTTAATCATACACGATTGAAGATGACATGACACTACAATCAAACATTTCCCTTATTTCTATGTATTGAATTGCCAAGAATCCCATTTTGCTAATTCGGTGTGTTGAAATGGCACTGACAAAGGAGGCGCTACGAAAATACCCACCCTATGAAACGGGGCAGATCGTTCTTACAACTTTTGCTCCCAGATACCAAATGCGCAAGTAAAACATACCAAATATTTCACGAGTGAATGATGAATCTTTGCATGACTACTCATACTTCTAACGAGTGCCTAAACAGACTTACCTCCAACAAGGTTAGCTCATAGTCAAAGAGTGTCACATCCATATATACAGTACATTATTGTCCATTTCTCACGTGTGCAAAAGGTTGCCATTACTGCACCTCCTCAATGAGAACATTCGACATTTTGACATGTCCAGGGAACACCCCCACAGTTCTATACACAGGTGAGACACTGAGAATGATAATGATGTTTATCCCCAAGTCAAAAACTCCGCACGAACAGAAAATCCACCAACTATACAACGATTGGTTCACTCTGAACATTCAATGGATGGAACTTCTCTACTGGCCGTTCAAGGTCAGGTGTCTTTGTCATGATGGTGTCAGAAGAACCGTCTCTTCAAGTTCCTGGCTGTTGCTTGGTACGAGCTCATGAGGAGCCCAACACCTATGCCAACTCCAACACAGACCCCCAGGCCAATACCGACGCCAACTCTAACACCTGCGTTGAACCATGTAAGTTGCCCGTCCTCGTCCTCAGAGTACCAACCTTCAGGGTATGGCCTGGTTCCTATGTTGTTCATGTCATCTTCATCACCCATAGCCTACCAAAGAGATCCATATCTATAGTTAATTAACAGAATTTTGGTCGTTTGATTGAAGGAAGAGGAACAGTGAGAACGCAAAGACCCCAAGATAACGACAGTAATAAACAGGGCAGAGAATGTTGTAATAGTCCAACTTTACATAATTTCCCACTGTCTCGGGACCTTAAATGCGAGATCTGATCATCTGAAGCAAAAAAAGATAGAAACAAAAACCCATGGCACCTAAGGGCATGTCAAGACGCTTAAGCAGAGAAAGAAAAGGAAACTTATCCTAGCATCAGATGCTAGAGTCCACAGCTTCAACGCGGGCCTGTAATTTCAGGTGCTTATCTCTCCAACAAACTCTAGAATGGTTTTCATGCAGCAGGCAATCAAAACTCAATGCATGGCGCAAAACATTGCGTCGATGCCAGTAATTAAGCGCCCACAGGCTGGGATTGTATGAGGCAACTGCCAATCAACCTGGAAAAAAATCCTGTCAGCCGTCGATAAGCGCCTGAGTTGTAGCTACTCTAATACCTGTGAAAAATATCGTGCTCTAACTTCTATATTACCTGACATCAATCATGAAAGGATCTGTTACGCAGAATTTACGAAGAGAGAACTAGGAAGTACACCTAAACTGATAGTGTAATTCTCGATGCTTTCAATTTTAAGCTCTTATTCACATATGACTGATAGTGTAATTCTCGATGCAGCCTTGGTTGCATCGCTGGCTAATCTCATCATATAACAATACCTACTTGATCTAATTTTGAAGGGGGTGAAGCATACACATGCCCACCAAGCTACTAGGGATAATAGTAGTGGCTAATCTCATCATATAACAATACCTACTTGTTCTAATTTTGAAGGGGGTGAAGCATACACACGTCAACCAAGCTACTAGGGATAATAGTAGTAGCATCCCTACGCCACCCGTTCCAATATTTTTAGGGACACGCCACTTGAGATACTCTTTAAGATGAGACCTACAAGTATGATCTAACACATGGCAAAAAGAAAGAAGTTGTGTCCAGACTTCATAACATCCAACCTGTACTAGCCAATCCAGAAGTAAATAATAGACTATGTGGTATTTCCATTCACATACTCCCTCCGTCCCAAATTAAGTGTCATTGAGATGGATGTATCTAGATGTATTCAAGTACTCCATTTCAACGACACTTATTTTGAGACAGAGGGAGTACAATATATTTATTATCATACCGTACAGCACTAAATCAGTACTAACATCAAAGACCAGAATACAAGTCAAAACAAAATAAGCACAAAAGGTTAAAGCTACATGTTTTCAACATTACACCTACAAAATATATTTCTACACGTCGATACTACAATTGACCAGCAATGTTGGCTGGAAAGCAACACAGGTTTGCAACCATAAAGACACCGCAGGAGCAAAGCAGTACAAACACAACAGACAGCTACATTTGATAAATGAAAATGCGGCCACGGCCCCAAATTATAGAACAGTACTAGTACATGTGTAGCAAGAACTGGAAGAGAAGTCCAAACATGTATGGGACCATAAAAGCTTTTGCTCGTCGCCCGGCGCCAATCAATAGTTAAAGCCAGTAGCGCACAACCACATTATGCAGTCTGCACATACTTACTACATTAGGCTCCCTTTTTGTTGCTACAATTGTTCCTATACCAAGCTACTTCCTCTATATGTCATATCAATCAGTAAGATCAAACAGCTAATGCTCTCAAATTTCGATTGACTGACCGACAATGTTGCTGATCGCCGGCGAACCAACCCGCCAGCAGCTTCTTCATGGGTGGCAAGCCGCAGGGCGTGTGTGAGGACGGCGGGCTCGCCTGAGCAGCAACCGGCAACATAGACCTCAAAAGATGAGGCTGAGTCCGCCGCTCCAGCGGAGGGGACGCAGTCGATCGCCCAGGCGGGGGAATCAGCCTTGGAGTCAGTGCACCGCCGAAGGGAGCCCCGGAGGAGGGCAGCGCCCCGGTGGTCCGCGACCTCGAAGGCGACTGCGGGCGGGGGAAAGCGTGCGGCCGCGGTGGATACGTAGGTGGCCTCGCCGGAGTCGGGGTCGCGGCGGTCGAGGCGGAGAGGAAGGGAGGAGGGGGATGCCTCGCGACCGGCGGGGTGGAGGGCCAGCGCGAGGCTGGGCGGGGCGGCGGCTCCGGAGACGCGAGGTGAGAGGCGCACGTAGAAGAGGCGGACCTCGAGGCTGCCGCCGGGGTCCGACGCCGTCTGGTCCATGCGCGGTGCGCGAGGGGCGGAGCTTAGGGTTCCGCCATTGCGAGGCTTAAAGATGCAGACTAATAATGGTTAATTGAATTTCCGATTAGAGTAAGCCAAGCAAAGCCGACTTGCAGAAAAATGATCTGGCTAATTAATAACCAACCATGGGCCTATGGTGGGCCGGGATGGGCTTACATAGGCGGCTTATAGGCAGTGGAGGAGGCCAGGAGGGGGAATATTTTCCACACCACGATGAGCGGCGGCGGGCGGAAACCGGCGGGCGACGAGGCGGAGGTGGAGGCGCTCCTCCGGGCGGCTCAGGACGCCGTGCTGCTCAAGCTCCAGGCCAACTCCCACCTCGTCTCTTCGTCCTCCTCCGTCGCATCGAACCCTCTTGCTGTCGACCCCGCGCCCGGTTCACTGGACGACGACCTGGCCCGCCGCTTCGACGCGCTCAGGTCCCGCCCGCTGGCACCGAAGCGGCCCGATGCAACCGCCGTCGGGATGGACGAGATGGAGGCGCGGCTCGCGGCGCTGAAGGGCGCGGGCGCGGGCCCTGAGAAGGAGACGAAGGTTCTTCTGCAGGATCTGGGAGGGGAGTCGGAGGAAGAGGACGAGGTGGAGAAGGTTATGCGGTGGGCGATGGATGCCGCGCGGCTCGACGTCGCCACGGCTGGCAGCGGCGTCACGCCCAGCGCCGACGAGAAGGAAGAAGAAGACAAAAGCAGCGGCAGTAGCGAGGAGGACGAGGAAGAGGATAGGCTGGAATTGGAGATGAAGAAGAGGAAGGAGAAAGAGATGGCGAGTAAGAAGAACAAGGCCAAGAACAGGTGGTTCTTCTTTTGATCATGTACTCCATGTTTTCATCTCATGACCGCAAGCAAAGAAACCCAGCAAAGTGAAAAGGATCCATATCTGTAATGGAGATTATGAGCTTGCTTTGTTTGTTATCTCTATGATGATAAGAACGAAACTTGCAAGAAGCTTACTGGTAGCTTGTGCAGCTGAAATTGCTAATTCCTGACAAATAAATCTTTGAATTTGGAAAATCGGTCCTAACCAAATCACTCTTCCCCCTACCGTCAGACATATGATACAAACTTTTACTATGGTTAATGCCATCTCTCGTGCTAATAACACGCTCGCAATATACTGTCCTAGCAGGGATCAGGTGCCCAAAATCACGCAAGCACCACATGCTGTTTTAAAACAGATGGTGATAACTGAGATCCAACAAACAAGTCAACATGACAGTCTCTTCATGTCAATCTTAAACACAAGCGATAAGCTTCTCAAACATCATACAGAGTTTGGATTACTCATAGGTAGATATAACAGACGTCGTTACATATCCTCAGTGGCCACAATCACAAGCTACATGCATTTCAGCCTGGATGGAGTACAAAGTATCACAGGAACTCATTCTAGGGAGAGAAGCTTCACTTTCCACTGCAAAACAAACAGGGTATCGCAAAATTTAGAGGATTTGTCACTTGAGATTATGAGAGGATGCAATAGCTTATACTTCCTTCACTTACGTGTTCATCATCAGAGTTATGTTGTCCCCTTTCAAGAGTATCCTTCCTGTAAATTTCCAACAAAGATGTTAGACAGAACTAATGGAATAATGTTATTCCTAGTTGCGGTAATGCTAAAGCCTGGCTGCAGACATACCCAAGGATTTCCTTGTGTTCTTCTTAATGTTGATTTCCTCGGCATCCTCCAGAACCAAGTTCATGTACTCATCAAAACCCTAGAGAATACACAACCAGTGCAAAAACTCAGCATTACTCAATACAAGCCAAATGCACATGTACGCAAAACATTCATAGGAAAACAAAAAGGCCATATACTATAAAAAAAGACACAACTGATAATTAGTAACATGTAAAATCTGTTGTTGCATGCTTCAAAAGCGTTAGCAGCTATACTATAGTTCTAGAAAATGTGTAGGATGAAAATTTTGGTCAAGTAATTGGAAACAAATTAGCTACTTTCAGGGCCCTGGGCTGTACTTAGTTGTCCAAACACCATCGACAATATACATCATACGTGTGTAACATCAAAGGGGAGATGTGAGTCTTTGAAGGTGACCTAAAAGTCACCACAAAGGAGAGTCACATCTCGCTTGCCATGTTGGTCTCGTGGGAAGTTTGAAAGGAAAGAAATGCTCGTGTTTTCCGCAACCAATCTTTAACCTCGATCATGCTTGTCAACAAAATAAAAGATGAAGCGGCTTTATGGTGCCTTGCCTGGGCAAAAGCTTTGTGCAATATAATGCCGCAAGAGTAGGTATTGGTTTCCTCATCTTGGCTATTGTAAGACCTCTTAAAACTCCTTCATCAATGAAAATGGTTGTCTTTTGCCTTGTTTCAAAAAAAGAAAAGAAAATCACCCGACATGAACATACTAAAAAAAAAATGTTTGGCAAATAGTTGATGTTGTGGACATTAGCACATTGCCTCACAATGAGACTCGGGGAAGGAGCCGTCTAGGGAAGAGTACATGAAGGGTATGACTTGAATTAATAAAGATAAGTTAATTCAAAACAGTAAGGATTAGGAAAGTATAACACCTTGGGTGTTAAGTTAGGAGGTATTACAAGTGTGGGTCATGTAAGTTATCGAATCAAGCAATACCAATCAATCTAATCTCTCTTTAGTTATTCTCTCTTCTCAATCTATGTCTACCCAATCCCTCACAGCCACACCGTTTGGTGATCTTCTGCATAGTAGTTATCCCGTTCTGGATCTAAGTCCACAACAGTAGGTTACGAAGGAAAGGTCATGAACTTGAAGCAAAAGTTATGGCCAGATAGTCTCTAGCAATAGCGCTTTCCTGGTCTGCATCACAATCAAATTACCACAAATCTACACTGCCGATCTTCAATACTAAAAAAACAATGCCCATGCTACCTAAATGAACAAGTATACAAAATGTCATCTAGAAGTACTCCAGTATCTAGTAGATTGTATGGTCAAGTTCTGACTGGACAAAGATAATGCTATTACTTAATACTGGTTCCATGAAGAAGCAACGAAAGAACTGAAATAACTACTTCCTCGATGATTTTAAAGGTCAAGATCGGTGTTGATTTCGGTGCTACAAGCTATGTATAAAGAATAGTAGAATACACTGCTTACAACTAGATGATGTCCCTCTGAGCACACAAAGAACGAGTAGAAACCCTAATATACTACTCCCGCCGTCTCATATTAATTGTCTCAAAGTTGGATAAAAACGGATGTATCTAACACTACAATATATCTAGATACATCCACTTTTGTCCCACTTTGAGACAATTAATATGAGACGGAGGGAGTAGCTAACTATCGGGAGAAAACAGCCACAGGTGCTCACAGATGCAGCAGCAAGTACTGTTTCATAGAACGAAGGAAAGCAGCGCTAATCATAAATGCTATTCAAAGAAAGGCCATTACAAGTTACAACGCGTGAGAATTTATCGATCTAAAAGAAGTTAGCTAGCTTCAATTTCAGACTCTTAAGAGTGCATATCATGCATTAGTAGTTGGATTAATACCTTACTGAGCATGCAGATTTTTTTTAAAGTGTCTACCGATTCTTCAGGAAAACGCTAGCACATTTTCATGCCGATTCTTCACAAAATAAAAAGGAGAAGTGTTCTGCTAAGTTATCAATGTTATCCTTCTTACAGTATCATAATCAGCACATCCCCTATTGCTTAGCTACAAGCAATACATGGAAATAATATTCCTTATAAACTACTCCCTCCGTATCGAAATATAAGATGTTTTAGCATTTTCTAGACAAGACGTACCTAGACATGTTTTAGTGTAAGATGCATATGAATCTATACACTAAAACATGTCTAGATACGTTTTGTTTAGGAAATGCTAAAACATCTTATATTTTGATACGGAGGGAGTAGTACATGGTATACGCAGTTACATTATTACTCTTAAGACACCCGCACGCAAGTAGAGAGATTGATAGGACTAAATTATGCTAATCTGAGCAAGAAATCAGTCGAGGCACTTACAATGATACGACCCTCAATCCGCATATCCTTCTGCTCGAATAGCCAGATCTGGATGCGCGCTTTCTGCAGAAAATTAGAAAGAAATCAGTTCAAGCCAGCAATCAGCAACCCGAAACGTTAGGCGGAAACAAGAACACGAGTTGTCAATTTTTCCCCAATCAAACACTTACGCTCTGGAGGAACCGAAAGATGAGATTCTGCAGTGGCGCGCAAAGGATTCGCCGACCATCGCAGCAGCAGGGAGGTAAAGCACCAAATCGTTAGGAAAAAGGCCATGCAGAGAAAGAAGGAGCATACGAAGAAGAGGGGACGGGTAGCGTACGATGGGCTGGGTCATGATACGCTGGACCTTGGTGGACGCCATGGCTGCTACTGCGGAGGGAGCTCCTCCTCCGACTGGAAGTATCTAGAAGCTTCTGGAAGGAAGAGCGTCTGTGGGAGAGCGGAGCGGAGCGGAGAGGCAGGAAAAAAAAACCCTAGATACGCCACGGGGGAGGAGGGGAGACGGCGGGGTTTTGGACTGCGCTCCGACCTCCGAGCGGAGGCGGCAGGCAAGGCTGCCTCGTGATTCGTGCAGTCCGACGACGAAGAGTCCGGATGGAAGGGACCGTCCGCCTGGGCCGCAACGCGCTGGGCTGGGCTTCTTAGCTGGACGGTACATTCCGCAGGGCGTTTTCTGTTCGACGCTCATACCGTCAAATATCAGTTCTCAAAAAAAAAAGTCAAATAGCGGTCGAACACCTGAAGCCTCTCGTCTGTGGGCTGGCCATGTAACCTTTTTTTGTTTTCCCTTTTCTCTTTCAGTTTAAGTTTTTCACCTTTTTTATTTTCTTCATTCTATTTTTTCTTTATTTTTCAAAAGTCATATTTATTGCGTAATACATAAATATTTTTAGAATCTCATGACCAATTACTTTTGAACTGCGAGTGAACTTTTTTCTTTTCATGATTTTTTTTTTGAACTACACGAATATTTTTTAAACGTCATGAACAATTCTTTTGAACTTTGTAAGAATTTATTCTTTCACATATATATTTTGTTAACTATACAAACATTTATTTAACCAGATGAACTGTTTTGAACTATATAAATATTTAAAAAATAGAAGAGTGAACAATAAAACTTAAAAAGAGGAAAACATGAAAATAGAAAATAAAAGGTAAAAACAAATAATAATAATGATGAAAAATAGTCTTGCGGGGCAGAAAAAACGAAGGGCTACGTGTGCATTGCCTAGCACTGGCATCCTCTTCGTGCGGCGGAACACCGACTCATATGCAGGAGAGGTGGACATCCTCCTTCTCCTCGTCACAGTGGATGTGCTTCACCTCATCTATAGCATCATCTATTTCCATTTCGTCTATCTTGACTTGAGCCTGTTCGTACTCCTAGATAGTGGTGGACTCTGTCGAGTGACGTCTGGAGATATCGATCTTCTTGGCATCCCGCTTCTCAACCTCTCTCTTTTCACTCGCTTCACCTCCTTCTTCTCCTTCAGGCAAAAAATTTCCGCGACCCTAATCTTATGCGCTTCCCCTTTCTCGTGTTCCTCCAAAGAGATGATAGTTTGTTGGGCCTCACTCTTGAATTTGAAGAAATAAACTCAAGTGTATCTTGAATAGTCATCGACAATCACCAAGCAATACTTCTTGCCCCCCAAGACTTGCCTCGGGCACATCACCAAAGAGATCAACATGGAGAAGCTCCAAGATCCGCTTTGATGAGATAATGGTCTTGCTCTTGTGAGGGGTATCATGCATCTTTCCTTCAACACACGACCTACAAACACGATCTTTGGAAAAAGAAACATTTTCTTTTAGTCCGAGGATAAGGCCACCTTTGTGAAGGCTTTGCAAAGTTCTCATGTTGACATGGGATAAGCGGCGATGCCACAACCACCCCATGTCTGCCTTTCCGAAAAGACACATCGCTTGAGAGTTGGCGGACTTCGAAAAGTCCACCACAAACAACTCATTTTCGACATGTCCCACATATGCGACATCAGGAGTCTTGCTCCTCAAAAGGACCACAACATTTTCATCAAAGAAGACGGAGAAACCCATCTTCCCAAGAGAACGAATTGAAAGTAAATTGAATCCAAGGGATTCGACAAGCATGACATCCACGATAGTGACATCGGGAGCAATCACAACCTTGCCAAAGCATGTTACCTTAGACTTGGACTTGTTAATGCGTGCCTTGACTGGAGGCTGACGTTGGTAAACCCCAAGTGGAAGGTTGTGAAGAGTGCAGCAGCAAGTTTTCCCTCATAAAAGAAACCAAGGTTGAATCGACCAATAGGAGCACAAGCAATCTCTGAAGGTTGATGCAGCTGAGGTGGCAGGGCGCACTACCGGTTCAGAAGCAACATGGAACCTACACAACACAATCAAATCACTTTGTCCCAACGTAGCAGTGAGGTTGTCAATCTCACCGGTTTTGTTGAACACAAAGAAGTTAAACATATGGTGTGGAAAACAGTAGAAAACAATATGAAGCAGTAGCAACACTATGAAAGCAGTAGGTGTTTTATCAGTGTGAGGAAAATGGACCGGGGTCCATAGTTCACTAGTGGTGGCTCTCCGTGAAAGATAAATAACATGTGTGGTGAACAAATTACATATGGACAATTGACATAAATGAAGGCTGCACTGTAGTGCATATGCAAGACATAAAGATTACTATGTGATTCATGCGGTAATTACAACATAATACATAGACTGTCATCCAACTTCATCTATGTCTAACAATCCACCCTTCGAATATTATCCGAACAAACGTTGGGTATTAAGTTGATAGCAACAGATTATCGCAGTAAGCAAAGTGTGTAATGTAAACAATGTAAACTAGGTAAGCACCGTTATTTTCTCCCTAATGGCAACAACACATCCTCCATCCATCACGTTTATGTCACTCGAACACAGATGCAAAGGAGGCATGAACCCACCATCGAGTTTAAATACTTGATACGTCCATTTTGCATCACCGTTTTATGTTGTTATTTTTTGTTATTCAGCGATATATTTCATGTTATGATGCATCCCTTATGTTATTATATCTTATTTTGCATGTTTCATAATTTTTGGAGAATAAACATCGGGACAAGAAATCTGATGGAAAAAGCACCGTCGAGATACCCTATTTCAGAAGATCAGAAGAAGGGGGGGAAACCGGAGGCATCTTAGAAGTTCAGAAGAGGGAGCCATCCACGAGGAGAGCCGGAGGGGGGCCACTAGGGGCCCACACCATGGGGTGGCTCCCCCCTTGGCCGCGCGGCCACGTGGTGTGGCCACCCTGGCCCACCTCTGGTGGAGATTTTTGGCGTACTTGACCCCCAGGGAACCCTAAGCCCCATACCATCATCGAAGAATTATTCCGCCGCTGCCTCGGGGAAGAAAACACCCGAGAGACAAAAGCTCTCTGGTAGAGAGAAATCTGCCGGGGAAATTCCTCTCCGGAGTGGGGAAATCACCGCCATCGTCACCGTCATCACTCCGGGCATCATCAAGATCGTCATCATCATCATCCTCATCACCAGAACCATCACCCTCATCATCCACCATCATCCCGTTGTAACAATTAGGGGCTCCTATCATTGTTTTACATTAGATCTCTCTCCCGGTGTGGATTACTTGTTAGTAGTTGATGCTTGTGGGATTTATCGGTGTTAGCACTTTATGACCAGATTGTTATCATCCATTATATCACCTCTGATTATGATACATATGATGTCTTGTGAGTAGTTCGTTTAGTTCTCGAGGACATGGGAGAAGTCATGATGTTAGTAGTGAAGTTATATTGAAGTAATATTTCGTGGTTCGGTATTTAAATTGTGGTGTTATTCTTCTAGTGGTGTCATGTGAACATCGAATACATGATACTTCACCTTTATGGGCCAAGGAGGATGCATTGTGTATTTTCCTACTAATTGTGGGGTTTCCGGAGTGACAGAAACCTAAACCCCCGTTAGGAAACCAATGCACGAGGGAGAGTAGAATCCTGGAGTTTTAAGGCTGTGGTTAGTTTTATCTTAACTACTTTCTTGTATTTGCGGATGCTTACGAGGTGTATAATCACAAGTATGTATTAGTCCTAGTTGGGCAGTACATTAGCATAGGTTCACCCGCACAACACTTCACGAACCAATGGATATTAATCAACCGTAACGAAGCGAAAGCACTTGACGAAATTCACATGTGTCCTCGAGAACGTTTGGTAGTCATAAGTAACTCAACCGGCTTGTCCTTTGCACTAAAAAGGATTGGGCCACTCGCTGCAATATTATTTACCGCACTTTATTTACTCGCTCTTTATTTATCTTCTATATCAAAAACAACAACAAAAAAAACGTTTGCTAGTGTTTACATCTATCCAATTTGCTTGTCAGCACCTTCTGCTCCTCGTTGGGTTTGACACTCTTGTTTATCGAAAGTACTACGATACACCCCCTATACTTGTGGGTCATCAAGACTATTTTCTGGCGTCGTTGCCGAGGAGTGAAGCGCTATTGGTAAGAGAAACTTTTACTATGAGTGATGTTTTTTATTCCTGTCTGTTGTTTTATTTCATTATGGAGAATACTTTTGGTTCTCTGTTTAGGGGTACTTCTACCGTTGCTACTATGGTAGTTGGTAATCTGTCTTCTGCTGAATTAGATTCTTATAAAATACCTAGGAAAATTGTTGTACGTGTTATGGATAACTGCTATTACGGTGATGGAACTGTCCATCCCGGTGACCATTTGCTCTTTATACATGAATTATGGGAGTTATTCAGGTGTGCAGGTATTACAATGGATCAAGTTAAAAAGAAATTACTTTCCTTATCGCTGAAAGGAAGAGCCGTTGAATGGTTCAAATTACTAAAGAATGGTGATTCTATTGGATGGGAGAAAATTGTTCCTCTCTATTATTCTAAATTCTATCCTCCTAGTGAGATTCATAAAGACCAGAATCAAATCTATAATTTCTGGCCTCATGAGGGGGAGAGTATTGCTCAAGCGTGGGGGAGAATGAAGTTATTAATGCTTAAATGTCCCGTTCATGAGCTCCCGAGAAATATTGTTATCGATAATTTTTATGCAAGGCTTTCTCTTCATGATAAGGATTTATTGGATACTTCTTGTTCTGGATCATTCACACGTATGAAGGAAGAAGCTAAATGGGATCTTCTTGGCCGTATTCAAGATAACACTGAAGGATGGGAGAACGACAAAGGTAGAAAGTCAGGTATAAATTATGATTATGAATGCGTTAAATCTTTTATGGGAACCAATGATTTCTATGATGTTAGTGTTGTTTGTGGTCTTGATTCTCAATTTTGCAAACTGTCTTAAAGCTTTTGCATCCTATCTTGACATTCCTAAAAATAATTATCACAGATACCATGCACCTTATAAAGATATTGTTCCTGCTAGTAATATAGAAGTGCATGCTGTTAATCCTGCTGTTCTGCTAAGGTGAAAGAACACTCTATGGTGGATTGTATGGTTAATAAGAGTAATAAAAAATCTATTGAACCCGATGAACAAATAACTGTTGAACCTGCTGTAGCAATAGTGAAAGATCTTGTTTGTGGAAATGTGGAGGATGGACACATTGTCTTTTGTGAGGATGCTTCTGATATTGTTTCCCATCCTCATAGACCTAAGAAAACTAGCGTTCATGTGCTTTCTGTTAAGATTGCTGATCATTGCTATTATGGGTTTGTGTGATATTGGTGCTAGTTCTAGTGTTATACCTTATGAGCTTTATAGAGAAATTATGCATGAAATTGTTTCTTGTGAGCTTGAAGATATTGATGTGGTTATTCAGCTTGCTAATATAGAGACTGTTTTTCCGATTGGTATTGTTAGAGATGTGGAAATTTTGTGTGGTAAGACTAAATAACCCACTGATTTTCTAGTACTTGGTAGGGCTGCTAGTAAGACTTGTCCTATTATTTTTGGTAGACCTTTCTTGAACACCTGTGGTGCTATTATAGATTGTAAAAGAGAGAAGATTTTGACTAAATTTGATGGAAAATCTTATGAGTTCAATTTCACCATATTTGCTAGAGCACCTTATGAATCTAAATTGCCTGATGAGAATTTTAAAGTTGAACAACTTGCTTATATTGCTCTTGCTCCTAACAATGTTTTGCAGCAACATATGGAGGACCATGAGAGTGATGTCTTTATGGAAGAGAGAAATAAGATTGACGATATTCTTCTTCGTCAACCGGTGATACTGAAACATAATTTACCTGTGGAAGACCTGGGTACAACATTACCACCCAAGGAGGATCATGTCTTTGATTTAAAACCTCTGCCTGATGATCTGAAATATGCTTATCTTGATGATAAGAAAATATATCCTGTTATTATTAGTGCTAAACTTTCAGGTGAAGAAGAGGAAAGATTATTGGGAATTCTGAAGAAACACCATGGAGATATTGGTATACTCTTGATGATTTGAAGGGAATTTCTCCTACTATATGTCAGCATGCTATTAATATTGAACCTGATGCAAAGCCAGTTGTTGAACATCAACGCCGTTTAATTCCTAAGATGAAGGAAGCGGTAAGACATGAGGTATTAAAACTTCTTGATGCTGGTATTATTTTTCCTATTGCTGATAGTAGATGGGTGAGCCCTGTGCATTGTGTCCTTAAGAAGGGAGGAATGACTGATGTGCCTAATGAAAACAATGAGCTCATTCCGCAAAGAGTAGTAGTTGGTTATAGAATGTGCATTGATTTTAGAAAGGTAAATAAAGTTACTAAGAAAGATCATTATCCTTTACCCTTTATTGACCAAATGCTAGAGAGGTTGTCTAAGAAAACTCATTTTTGCTTTCTTGATGGTTATTCTGGGTTTTCTCAAATTGCTGTTAGGAAGCAGGATCAACAGAAAACAACCTTTACTCGTCCTTATGGTACTTATGCTTATAGACGTATGCCTTTTGTTTTGTGTAATGCTCCCGCTACTTTTCAAAGATGCATGTGTGCTAATTTTCATGGTTTTTGTGAAGAAATTGTGGAAGTATTCATGGATGATTTCTCCATCTATGGAACTTCTTTTGATAGTTGTTTGCACAAACTTGATAAAGTTTTGCAGAGATGTGAGGAAACTTGTAGCGTTCCCACATTTAAATAATGTAAGGACACCTGTGTTATTGTGCTAGTCCCTGGATCAATTGCTAGCACCACAGTGCAAAATGAAATATCATGCAAATGCATCAAATTCTATTACATCGCATGATCCAGTCTTTACAAAATAGGTTTACAACTTGCTTAGTCTTAGAAGACTAGTAGAAAATAAAGAAATACAACGGAAATCATAGTACAACATTGAGCCCATCTTCTTCATGTGCCACAGGCAAAACATGTTGGCGATAGTCTCGAGATCCTAAACGAAATCCTCACTCATCTTCAGAAACATCTGCAATATGGAATATGCAGCCACAAGGGAGTCAATACAATTTAATGTATTGGCAAGTAACACTATGGTGGATATAAATGGCAAGACTAATACTACATGCTTATTTAGCTGAGTGGAGTTTTGGCTAAGTTTGCATAAAGCTAGTTTTCTCTTATCTTTTATCATAAAACAATTTCATCTATAACAGGTATCACTGATAGAAACCAGTGAACCTTAACTAAATTAAGGAGTACCTCTGATAGAAATCAGGGTAAACTCCTACCCTTGTTCACCCATCAAAATTTTATTATGAAGTTGGCATGATGAGATTCTTCCGTCATTCCTTGTCCAGCTTCTCAAATTGTCCATGACCGGGGACACGACTAAGATCTTAGTTTGTTGACTCTGCAGAGTTTGTGCACTTTCACCTTTAGACTCAAATCAGCCCAAACATCCTATACACCCTGAGTGCATTAAGGAAAGGAGAAGATTGAGACGAGATCTTTCAGAAGAAATTCCACCACCGTCAGGCTTGACCTATTCCAACCTATACCCCCTACATCTGCTTGTCAAGCACTGGTGAGTTCATTCAACTTAGTTGATCAAGACAGAGCCCATATGACTAAAGGCTGCACGGGAAGCTACTAAACTTAGAAGGACATATTAATCTCTTTGTTCCTGGGTGGCCATCCTCAAGTGACAACCTCAAGTGGAATAACCCTTAGATAAGGGCCCTGAGGAAACACTCAACATAAACCAGTCTTACCACTTCCACCCAGGTGATTCATTAAACTTAGTAGTTTTATCCTTAACATCTAAATAAAATTTTTGAAGAGCATAGTAATTCTACTAAGTTCAATGTCTTCTATACTAGCAGGATATAGAACGATGGCTACACACTACTTGGGATATTAGCATAGCATAATACTTAGATAAAAAAAATCCTACCATGCATACTACTCAAAACTCTAGTAATGCATAATAAAAACAATAGGTAGTTGATGGTGTGTTACTTGCCTTGTTGAAGTTGGTGAAGATATTACACTCTCTTCACAAAAGATCGTTGCTCTCCGTTCAATCTATTCAGTGAAAACACAAAAAAAACAAACATACTATCAAACAAACAAGCAAGAAAACATACAAAGCAACAATCATGGGAAAGGAGGTTTAACCAAGTTGGCTAGGACAAGGTCAAGGTGATTTTTAAATAATTTATTTTCTAATGGTTCAATACATTCTAAGGAGTTTCCAAGGTTTTACTTGGGATGGACTAGGTTGAGTTTTGTAGAAAACTAACTTTATTATAATCACTTGTCGAGGAAGTTCCAAGAGTTCACTAAGGTGATCTCATTCAACTAAGTAACACATAACAATGTGTAACACTTAGTCATATTCATCAAGACATTTGAGTGATCTAAGTTAGTCTTTCCATTTGGGCCAGGGTTGGACAAAAACAACTTGTTATTCTTCAACTTGTGTGGATGACTCCAAGTCTTCACATGCTTGTCTTCTTGAAGTTCATCTTCATGCTTCTATTGTAGTTTCCTCCTTATTGTGAAGCTTCTCTTGTTCTTGGTAAATCTTCATGATCTTCACTTCACTACTTGGTTTAGGTATGAGATGGCACAAATACCACTAAGCCAAATTGTAAAGAATATAAGAAGAAAGATAGAAAGAGAGAGGGAGATGTTTTCTTCTGAATTTCTTCACTACTTCTTGAGTTCCTTCTAGTTGCTGTGGAGTCTAAGTCTTCTCTTCAAAATTTCTTCATTTATCTTCCTTGTATCTCTTCATGTTGTCACCAAGTTGAAAATGAAGTGCCTTGTATTGCTTGAGTCTTGTCTTCCACTTGCTAACTTGATGAATTCTTGAAGCAAGAATAGGGGAGTGGAGGTGTAGATAAAACTATGGTACTAGTGTTTTAAGGTTCACTAGTTGGTATTTTATGTGATTGACACATGCTAGGTACTTGGTCTCCAAAAATAGCCATAACAACAAAGAATAGATGATGAAAACAATTTCTAAGACATGGCTATCATGAGGTGAAAGATATGTGTGATAATTTGGCCAAGACCTCATGAAAATGGTTCTAAGATTTTCAAGGGGTTTATACAAAGTGGTCTCTAGTTCAAGTTTACCAAATGGAGCAATTTTACAAAAGGAACTATATTGAAATTATTTATAGAATTAAATCTACGTCAAAATTACTCAAATATACCACTTAATTCTAAATTCAATTTTAATTTGGTAAAAAATTATTTTGGGACAGAGGGTATTAAGGTAAACATCCTAAGGTTTCCAAATATATTTTATTTGCAAATTTTGGATTTGTAGAATTTGAATTATGCCAAAATTCATCAAACAAGCATATTTGAATTTAGACAAATTTAAAATGGTCAAATTTATATTTGGGAAGAGCCAAAAGTTTCTACATGTTGTGCTGATTCCAAAAAGTCCAAGTTTGCTAAATTTGGCCTTATGGTTAAAAAGATATGATGTTTCTAAGTTCTAGGGAATGTTTTGCAAATTACAATTCTATTTTCTATTCGAAAAACAACAAAAAAAAAAGAAAATAGCTGGGCTCAGATTTGGCTATCTACCGCGCGTGGTGACAGATAAAACATGGTCTTGGGCCGTCTACGCGCTGCACCGAGCGACGAGTAAGGAACTTAACGCGCGCACGACGTGGCGCTCGGTGATTCGCCGATACCTCTTCGCTCAGTGGTTCTAATCGTGCGCGTAGGATTTAAATCGTACGGCTGAGATTGAATGGAGGGAGTTAGGGTTTACCTTCCGCCGGAAATTGGTCGCCGGCAATGGCGGAGGACGGCGGCGCTCGCTCGGGTGTGGATGACGGTGGAGATTGAGGGGGTCTCCGGGCTCGGAAAAGCCACCACGGGAATCGCCGCGTCACAGCGGACTCGCGGGTGGCCACGGCGCGGTTGCTCACTTCCTGGTGCGCTGGCGCCAAGCGGACGGAGGCTCGACGGCGGCGGCGACCTTCGAAAGCTCACGACGCGGTCGATTGGCTGCACAAAAAAATCGACAAAGGGCATAAGGAGGTGCGCCTGCTCGAGGAGAACAAGAGGAGACCAAGGAGAGGCGGAGGGGCCCTCGGGTTTCGCCGGAATGGAAGTCCATGGCGGCGGGCCGAGATATCTCCGGCGATTGTGACGGCCTGGGGGCTTGGAAGGAGGGGTTAAGGGGGGAAATGACGAGGGGGAGGAGGAGATTTAAGGAGAGCATAGGCTCTGAGATTGAATGCTTGTAACGCTTGTAATCAAGGAATTGATTTCGATTCAATTCGGGTAGAAACGGCAGAGAGGTGATGACGTCATCATGACGTCATCACGTTTTTTTTTCTTTTAATTCATGTTTTTAATATCTTTAGTTTTAATCCAATTGACCTCAAATCAATTGCAATTTTTTTGTAAAAATAATATCTTTCGTTTAGAAATATTTTTTTGTAAACTTTCAAAATATTTTTATTTTTGAATTTTGAAAATTGAAATAATTCCTTAATAGTAGCTTAATGTGATTTTTAATTTAGAAATTATAAACATGATTATTAGTCAAATAAAATTTCAGTGGCTTTATAAAGATCAAATACTATTTTACAAAACCATTTAAAAGTGTTTTCTCTTTTTATGTTTTGAAATTATAATTAATTCACTAATAGTACTTAATACAATTTTAAAATAGAAAAATTAATAAATGAGGTTTTTGATTAAATAAAATTTTTAGACATTATACATGTCAAATACTATTTTTGGAAGTCATTTTTAAACCATTTTCATATTTATAATTTTAGGATATGAAGGATTTACCAATAGTAACTTAATGCTATTTTTAAAATAGAAAAAAAAATCACTAATTATCAAAGTGGCTTAGAAAAATTCCACAACCCATAATATTGTTTTCAAAGTCCTCTTTTTAGGTTATTTTCAAATCAAACATTTTTATGAATACCACTTTATGCTTAAAACTTGGAATGACATTTGGATATCATTATAAATAGTTGTTATTCCCATAAAATAATTTTGAGGCATAGGAACTGTTAGAGGTAAAAAAATTCTATAGTTTCAAAGGCTATAAAACATTATTCAAAGTTATTTGATTTGAAAACATGTTATAAAATAAGGTTTTCTAAGATAAAACAATTTCTTTGAATAAAGAATATTTATTTGAATAGGCTTTTAGGTTTATGGAATAGAGGTATAATGGATTCTTAATTTCAATTTTCATTGAGTTATGTATTGTTTTCCTTTTTATTTCTTGCATCTCATTGGTTTTTGATTACTTGCATAACATGAAAACAAAAAGTTTCAATTTTTAGTGAGATGTTAGAGACTACCACCCTTAAAAGAAATCTCGTCCCGAGATTTGGGAAGGCTAGAAAGAAAGAATAGGTTTGGACAACTGGGTTCCAGAACAACTGGGTGGGCTACCACCCTTAAACGAAACTTTTGTGGGTAGTCTATTTTCATTAGATTGGAGTGTAGATTTGTTTGAGATTGGCTTGAGTAGAACTTTCCTTCGCGGTAGAGCTGTAGACCAACATCGGTATGTTGAACTACCTTTGACACTGAGGGTCACTCTTTGGGTCAAACAAAAGTCTTTGGGTTCCTCTCAACTTGGTATTTTGATGTCTTCAGCTATCTTCCATCTTGTTGTTGTCTTCCTTGGATGCAAACACCATGCTATTTCTAACGAAACTCATGGTATGCAATATATTCATTTGTGTGGTACCTCCAAGTTGGCTTGATCCTCACCGAAAATAGTACGTTTTGAGCAACACTAACATAGGGTCATTATTGTATTCTACCATTCTATGGTTCAGGTTTAACATCGACGTCTCTCTAATAGGTATGTCACTCAGATTTAACATTCCTCATAGCAAAGGTGAATAATGTGAGTAGTCACCATGGGGGCCAATCCATGTTGCACTCAATCATTACCTTGTACTTGGATTGATGAATCTTGTTTAATAACACTAGGTCACCTCACTTGTATTCTAACAGAAAGTTTCCAATCTGTAAGAAAAACTTGAGCTAAACTATCATTTCTCAACTAGTGGGTTGCGTAAAACTCTTATGTAACACAAACTGGATAGTTGTGTTTCTTCATTGTTATCTTCTCTTGCCGTAGTTGCCTCTGAAATCTTCATAGCTCATGCAACTTGGGGTTCACTTGTCTTTCTTCACTTGTTGATTTGCTTGATGATCCTTATGATGTAGTTGGCATTGATCATGGATGTGATTGTTCCTTCACAAAAAGATCTTGAAATCTGTGACATTCCTCAATTGTTTGTCTTGTGTCTCTATAGAAAACTAGTCATGACATTCTTTGGTGAAAGGTTTATTGTTGCACTTCATATGGTAGCCCAATATGGTTGGTAAATGGGTATGGGTTTTGGTTTGGCTTAGCATGAATGAGTAGAGATTAGAAAGAGACTAAAGAAATTCCTATCCCAACACAACAGATCAAGGGAACTCATCTTACAAACAACATCTAACAAACAATCTTTACACCAAACAACAAGGTTTTAGAAAACAAAATAATATTGTCATACCACACTCATTGGTATGATCAACACTCTAATACGTTAACGTTGTTCTAACAAGGTAACTAGATTGGTGGTCTCATCTATATCTTCTTGAGTTTTTGTTCAAATTCTTCTCTCCATGTCTTGAGGTGTTCTTGATTGTTGTGAAGTCTATGTTTTTCATCAAGTTCTTCAATAATTCTTGAGTGTAGGTCTTCATGTGGTGATAATACTTCTTGCACTTCTTGGTATGGTCATCAACATTCTTCTTGATGGTATTGAAGAGGGAGGTCATCTAGAAAATTTTGAAGGTGAATAATAGATGAGATGATATGAGAAGAATTAAGAGGATTGTTTTGTTTCTAGAAAGTTTGAACTTAGAAAGTTTTCAATCCTAGGTTGATCAATGGGTTATTAACAACTTGTTGCAAATTGGATATTCACTATAGTGAGAGATACTGGCACCCGCTAGCCAATCAGGGAACCGGTCTCATGTACGTGGACATGTAATGTTGGTCCAGGCCGCTTCATCTCACTATGCCGCTAGAATCCAAAAATACTCAAAGGAGTTAATAAATTTGATCAAAAAGGGTTTTCCAAACCTAAGGGCTCGAAACCTACAGGCAACACAATGCTCTGATACCATTTTGTAGCGTTCCCACATTTAAATAATGTAAGGACACCTGTGTTATTGTGCTAGTCCCTGGATCAATTGCTAGCACCACATTACAAAATGAAATATCATGCAAATGCATCAAATTCTATTACATCGCATGATCCAGTCTTTACAAAATAAGTTTACAACTTGCTTAGTCTTAGAAGACTAGTAGAAAACAAAGAAATACAGCGGAAATCATAGTACAACATTGATCCCATCTTCTTCATGTGCCACAGGCAAAACATGTTGGCGATAGTCTCGAGATCCTAAACGAAATCCTCACTCGTCTTCAGAAACATCTGCAATATGGAATATGCAGCCACAAGGGAGTCAATACAATTTAATGTATTGGCAAGTAACACTATGGTGGATATAAATGGCAAGACTAATACTACATGCTTATTTAGCTGAGTGGAGTTTGGCTAAGTTTGCATAAAGCTAGTTTTCTCTTATCTTTTATCATAAAACAATTTCATCTATAACAGGTATCACTGATAGAAACCAGTGAACCTTAACTAAATTAAGGAGTACCTCTGATAGAAATCAGGGTAAACTCCTACCCTTGTTCACCCATCAAAATTTTATTATGAAGTTGGCATGATGAGATTCTTCCGTCATTCCTTGTCCAGCTGCTCAAATTGTCCATGACCGGGGACACGACTAAGATCTTAGTTTGTTGACTCTGCAGAGTTTGTGCACTTTCACCTTTAGACTCAAATCAGCCCAAACATCCTATACCCTGAGTGCATTAAGGAAAGGAGAAGATTCATACGAGATCTTTCAGAAGAAATTCCACCACCGTCAGGCTTGACCCGTTCCAACCTATACCCCCTACATCTGCTTGTCAAGCACTGGTGAGTTCATTCAACTTAGTTGATCAAGACAGAGCCCATATGACTAAAGGCTGCACGGGAAGCTACTAAACTTAGAAGGACATATTAATCCCTTTGTTCCTGGGTGGCCATCCTCAAGTGACAACCTCAAGTGGAATAACCTTTAGATAAGGGCCCTGAGGAAACACTCAACATAAACCAGTCTTACCACTTCCTCCCAGGTGATTCATTAAACTTAGTAGTTTTATCCTTAACATCTAAATAGAACATTTGAAGAGCATAGCAATTCTACTAAGTTCATTGTCTTCTATACTAGCAGGATATAGAAGGATGGCTACACACTACTTGGGATATTAGCATAGCATAATACTTAGATAAAAAAAATCCTACCATGCATACTACTCAAAACTCTAGGAATGCATAATAAAAATAATAGGTAGTTGATGGTGTGTTACTTGCCTTGTTGAAGTTGGTGAAGATATTACACTCTCTTCACAAAAGATCGTTGCTCTCCGTTCAATCTATTCAGTGAAAACACAAAAACAAACATACTATCAAACAAACAAGCAAGTGAAGAAAACATACAAAGCAACAATCATGGGAAAGGAGGTTTAACCAAGTTGGCTAGGACAAGGTCAAGGTTTGATTTTTAAATAATTTATTTTCTAATGGTTCAATACATTCTAAGGAGTTTCCAAGGTTTTACTTGGGATGGACTAGGTTGAGTTTTGTAGAAAACTAACTTTATTATAATCATACTTGTCGAGGAAGTTCCAAGAGTTCACTAAGGTGATCTCACTATTCAACTAAGTAACACATAACAATGTGTAACACTTAGTCATCTTCATCAAGACATTTGAGTGATCTAAGTTAGTCTTTCCATTTGGGCCAGGGTTGGACAAAAACAACTTGTTATTCTTCAACTTGTGTGGATGACTCCAAGTCTTCACATGCTTGTCTTCTTGAAGTTCATCTTCATGCTTCTATTGTAGTTTCCTCCTTATTGTGAAGCTTCTCTTGTTCTTGGTAAATCTTCATGATCTTCACTTCACTACTTGGTTTAGGTATGAGATGGCACAAATACCACTAAGCCAAATTGGAAAGAATATAAGAAGAAAGATAGAAAGAGAGAGGGAGATGTTTTCTTCTGAATTTCTTCACACTACTTCTTGAGTTCCTTCTAGTTGCTGTGGAGTCTAAGTCTTCTCTTCAAAATTTCTTCATTTATCTTCCTTGTATCTCTTCATGTTGTCACCAAGTTGAAAATGAAGTGCCTTGTATTGCTTGAGTCTTGTCTTCCACTTGCTAACTTGATGAATTCTTGAAGCAAGAATAGGGGAGTGGAGGTGTAGATAGAAACTATGGTACTAGTGTTTTAAGGTTCACTAGTTGGTATTTTATGTGATTGACACATGCTAGGTACTTGGTCTCCAAAAATAGCCATAACAACAAAGAATAGATGATGAAAACAATTTCTAAGACATGGCTATCATGAGGTGAAAGATATGTGTGATAATTTGGCCAAGACCTCATGAAAATGGTTCTAAGATTTTCAAGGGGTTTATACAAAGTGGTCTCTAGTTCAAGTTTACCAAATGGAGCAATTTTACAAAAGGAACTATATTGAAATTATTTATAGAATTAAATCTACGTCAAAATTACTCAAATATACCACTTAATTCTAAATTCAATTTTAATTTGGTAAAAAATTATTTTGGGACATAGGGTATTAAGGTAAACATCCTAAGGTTTCCAAATATATTTTATTTGCAAATTTTGGATTTGTAGAATTTGAATTATGCCAAAATTCATCAAACAAGCATATTTGAATTTAGACAAATTTAAAATGGTCAAATTTATATTTGGGAAGAGCCAAAAGTTTCTACATGTTGTGCTGATTCCAAAAAGTCCAAGTTTGCTAAATTGGCCTTATGGTTAAAAGATATGATGTTTCTAAGTTCTAGGGATTGTTTTGCAAATTACAATTCTATTTTCTATTCGAAAAACAACAAAAAAAAGAAAATAGCTGGGCTCAGATTTGGCTATCTACCGCGCGTGGTGACAGATAAAACATGGTCTTGGGCCGTCTACGCGCTGCACCGAGCGACGAGTAAGGAACTTAACGCGCGCACGACGTGGCGCTCGGTGATTCGCCGATACCTCTTCGCTCAGTGGTTCTAATCGTGCGCGTAGGATTTAAATCGTACGGCTGAGATTGAATGGAGGGAGTTAGGGTTTATCTTCCGCCGGAAATTGGTCGCCGGCAATGGCGGAGGACGGCGGCGCTCGCTCGGGTGTGGATGACGGTGGAGATTGAGGGGGTCTCCGGGCTCGGAAAAGCCACCACGGGAATCGCCGCGTCACAGCGGACTCGCGGGTGGCCACGGCGCGGTTGCTCACTTCCTGGTGCGCTGGCGCCAAGCGGACGGAGGCTCGACGGCGGCGGCGACCTTCGAAAGCTCACGACGCGGTCGATTGGCTGCACAAAAAAATCGACAAAGGGCATAAGGAGGTGCGCCTGCTCGAGGAGAACAAGAGGAGACCAAGGAGAGGCGGAGGGGCCCTCGGGTTTCGCCGGAATGGAAGTCCATGGCGGCGGGCCGAGATATCTCCGGCGAGCGATTGTGACGGCCTGGGGGCTTGGAAGGAGGGGTTAAGGGAGGGGAAATGACGAGGGGGAGGAGGAGATTTAAGGAGAGCATAGGCTCTGAGATTGAATGCTTGTAACGCTTGTAATCAAGGAATTGATTTCGATTCAATTCGGGTAGAAACGGCAGAGGTGAGGTTGATGACGTCATCATGACGTCATCACGTTTTTTTCTTTTTCTTTTAATTCATGTTTTTAATATCTTTAGTTTTAATAATCCAATTGACCTCAAATCAATTGCAATTTTTTTGTAAAAATAATATCTTTCGTTTAGAAATATTTTTTTGTAAACTTTCAAAATATTTTTATTTTTGAATTTTGAAAATTGAAATAATTCCTTAATAGTAGCTTAATGTGATTTTTAATTTAGAAAATTATAAAACATGATTATTAGTCAAATAAAATTTCAGTGGCTTTATAAAGATCAAATACTATTTTACAAAACCATTTAAAAGTGTTTTCATCTCTTTTATGTTTTGAAATTATAATTAATTCACTAATAGTACTTAATACAATTTTAAAATAGAAAAATTAATAAAATGAGGTTTTTGATTAAATAAAAT
Source organism: Alopecurus myosuroides (assembly GCA_028641055.1). NCBI lineage: Eukaryota > Viridiplantae > Streptophyta > Magnoliopsida > Poales > Poaceae > Alopecurus > Alopecurus myosuroides. Next base: position 50,530 of record JAPCYS010000411.1, read on the forward strand.
TTTAGAGACATTATACATGTCAAATACTATTTTTGGAAGTCATTTTTAAACCATTTTCATATTTATAATTTTAGGATATGAAGGATTTACCAATAGTAACTTAATGCTATTTTTAAAATAGAAAAAAAAATCACTAATTATCAAAGTGGCTTAGAAAAATTCCACAACCCATAATATTGTTTTCAAAGTCCTCTTTTAGGTTATTTTCAAATCAAAACATTTTATGAATACCACTTTATGCTTAAAACTTGGAATGACATTTGGATATCATTATAAATAGTTGTTATTCCCATAAAATAATTTTGAGGCATAGGAACTGTTAGAGGTAAAAAAATTCTATAGTTTCAAAGGCTATAAAACATTATTCAAAGTTATTTGATTTGAAAACATGTTATAAAATAAGGTTTTCTAAGATAAAACAATTTCTTTGAATAAAGAATATTTATTTTGAATAGGCTTTTAGGGTTTATGGAATAGAGGTATAATGGATTCTTAATTTCAATTTTCATTGAGTTATGTATTGTTTTCCTTTTTATTTCTTGCATCTCATTGGTTTTTGATTACTTGCATAACATGAAAACAAAAAGTTTCAATTTTTAGTGAGATGTTAGAGACTACCACCCTTAAAAGAAATCTCGTCCCGAGATTTGGGAAGGCTAGAAAGAAAGAATAGGTTTGGACAACTGGGTTCCAGAACAACTGGGTGGGCTACCACCCTTAAACGAAACTTTTGTGGGTAGTCTATTTTCATTAGATTGGAGTGTAGATTGATTTGAGATTGGCTTGAGTAGAACTTTCCTTCGCGGTAGAGCTGTAGACCAACATCGGTATGTTGAACTACCTTTGACACTGAGGGGTCACTCTTTGGGTCAAACAAAAGTCTTTGGGTTCCTCTCAACTTGGTATTTTGATGTCTTCAGCTATCTTCCATCTTGTTGTTGTCTTCCTTGGATGCAAACACCATGCTATTTCTAACGAAACTCTCATGGTATGCAATATATTCATTTGTGTGGTACCTCCAAGTTGGCTTGATCCTCACCGAAAATAGTACGTTTTGAGCAACACTAACATAGGGTCATTATTGTATTCTACCATTCTATGGTTCAGGTTTAACATCGACGTCTCTCTAATAGGTATGTCACTCAGATTTAACATTCCTCATAGCAAAGGTGAATAATGTGAGTAGTCACCATGGGGGCCAATCCATGTTGCACTCAATCATTACCTTGTACTTGGATTGATGAATCTTGTTTAATAACACTAGGTCACCTCACTTGTATTCTAACAGAAAGTTTCCAATCTGTAAGAAAAACTTGAGCTAAACTATCATTTCTCAACTAGTGGGTTGCGTAAAACTCTTATGTAACACAAACTGGATAGTTGTGTTTCTTCATTGTTACCTTCTCTTGCCGTAGTTGCCTCTGAAATCTTCATAGCTCATGCAACTTGGGGTTCACTTGTCTTTCTTCACTTGTTGATTTGCTTGATGATCCTTATGATGTAGTTGGCATTGATCATGGATGTGATTGTTCCTTCACAAGATCTTGAAATCTGTGACATCCTCAATTGTTTGTCTTGTGTCTCTATAGAAAACTAGTCATGACATTCTTTGGTGAAAGGTTTATTGTTGCACTTCATATGGTAGCCCAATATGGTTGGTAAATGGGTATGGGTTTTGGTTGGCTTAGCATGAATGAGTAGAGATTAGAAAGAGACTAAAGAAATTCCTATCCCAACACAACAGATCAAGGGAACTCATCTTACAAACAACATCTAACAAACAATCTTTACACCAAACAACAAGGTTTTAGAAAACAAAATAATATTGTCATACACCTCATTGGTATGATCAACACTCTAATACGTTAACGTTGTTCTTCAAGGTAACTAGATTGGTGGTCTCATCTATATCTTCTTGAGTTTTTGTTCAAATTCTTCTCTCCATGTCTTGAGGTGTTCTTGATTGTTGTGAAGTCTATGTTTTTCATCAAGTTCTTCAATAATTCTTGAGTGTAGGTCTTCATGTGGTGATAATACTTCTTGCACTTCTTGGTATGGTCATCAACATTCTTCTTGATGGTATTGAAGAGGGAGGTCATCTAGAAAATTTTGAAGGTGAATAATAGATGAGATGATATGAGAAGAATTAAGAGGATTGTTTTGTTTCTAGAAAGTTTGAACTTAGAAAGTTTTCAATCCTAGGTTGATCAATGGGTTATTAACAACTTGTTGCAAATTGGATATTCACTATAGTGAGAGATACTGGCACCCGCTAGCCAATCAGGGAACGGTCTCATGTACGTGGACATGTAATGTTGGTCCAGGCCGCTTCATCTCACTATGCCGCTAGAATCCAAAAATACTCAAAGGAGTTAATAAATTTGATCAAAAAGGGTTTTCCAAACCTAAGGGCTCGAAACCTACAGGCAACACAATGCTCTGATACCATTTTGTAGCGTTCCCACATTTAAATAATGTAAGGACACCTGTGTTATTGTGCTAGTCCCTGGATCAATTGCTAGCACCACATTACAAAATGAAATATCATGCAAATGCATCAAATTATATTACATCGCATGATCCAGTCTTTACAAAATAAGTTTACAACTTGCTTAGTCTTAGAAGACTAGTAGAAAACAAAGAAATACAGCGGAAATCATAGTACAACATTGATCCCATCTTCTTCATGTGCCACAGGCAAAACATGTTGGCGATAGTCTCGAGATCCTAAACGAAATCCTCACTCGTCTTCAGAAACATCTGCAATATGGAATATGCAGCCACAAGGGAGTCAATACAATTTAATGTATTGGCAAGTAACACTATGGTGGATATAAATGGCAAGACTAATACTACATGCTTATTTAGCTGAGTGGAGTTTTGGCTAAGTTTGCATAAAGCTAGTTTTCTCTTATCTTTTATCATAAAACAATTTCATCTATAACAGGTATCACTGATAGAAACCAGTGAACCTTAACTAAATTAAGGAGTACCTCTGATAGAAATCAGGGTAAACTCCTACCCTTGTTCACCCATCAAAATTTTATTATGAAGTTGGCATGATGAGATTCTTCCGTCATTCCTTGTCCAGCTGCTCAAATTGTCCATGACCGGGGACACGACTAAGATCTTAGTTTGTTGACTCTGCAGAGTTTGTGCACTTTCACCTTTAGACTCAAATCATCCCAAACATCCTATACACCCTGAGTGCATTAAGGAAAGGAGAAGATTCATACGAGATCTTTCAGAAGAAATTCCACCACCGTCAGGCTTGACCCGTTCCAACCTATACCCCCTACATCTGCTTGTCAAGCACTGGTGAGTTCATTCAACTTAGTTGATCAAGACAGAGCCCATATGACTAAAGGCTGCACGGGAAGCTACTAAACTTAGAAGGACATATTAATCCCTTTGTTCCTGGGTGGCCATCCTCAAGTGACAACCTCAAGTGGAATAACCTTTAGATAAGGGCCCTGAGGAAACACTCAACATAAACCAGTCTTACCACTTCCTCCCAGGTGATTCATTAAACTTAGTAGTTTTATCCTTAACATCTAAATAAAACATTTGAAGAGCATAGCAATTCTACTAAGTTCAATGTCTTCTATACTAGCAGGATATAGAAGGATGGCTACACACTACTTGGGATATTAGCATAGCATAATACTTAGATAAAAAAAATCCTACCATGCATACTACTCAAAACACTAGGAATGCATAATAAAAATAATAGGTAGTTGATGGTGTGTTACTTGCCTTGTTGAAGTTGGTGAAGATATTACACTCTCTTCACAAAAGATCGTTGCTCTCCGTTCAATCTATTCAGTGAAAACACAAAAACAAACATACTATCAAACAAACAAGCAAGTGAAGAAAACATACAAAGCAACAATCATGGGAAAGGAGGTTTAACCAAGTTGGCTAGGACAAGGTCAAGGTTTGATTTTTAAATAATTTATTTTCTAATGGTTCAATACATTCTAAGGAGTTTCCAAGGTTTTACTTGGGATGGACTAGGTTGAGTTTTGTAGAAAACTAACTTTATTATAATCATACTTGTCGAGGAAGTTCCAAGAGTTCACTAAGGTGATCTCACTATTCAACTAAGTAACACATAACAATGTGTAACACTTAGTCATCTTCATCAAGACATTTGAGTGATCTAAGTTAGTCTTTCCATTTGGGCCAGGGTTGGACAAAAACAACTTGTTATTCTTCAACTTGTGTGGATGACTCCAAGTCTTCACATGCTTGTCTTCTTGAAGTTCATCTTCATGCTTCTATTGTAGTTTCCTCCTTATTGTGAAGATTCTCTTGTTCTTGGTAAATCTTCATGATCTTCACTTCACTACTTGGTTTAGGTATGAGATGGCACAAATACCACTAAGCCAAATTGGAAAGAATAAGAAGAAAGATAGAAAGAGAGGGGGAGATGTTTTCTTCTGAATTTCTTCACACTACTTCTTGAGTTCCTTCTAGTTGCTGTGGAGTATAAGTCTTCTCTTCAAAATTTCTTCATTTATCTTCCTTGTATCTCTTCATGTTGTCACCAAGTTGAAAATGAAATGCCTTCTATTGCTTGAGTCTTATCTTCCACTTGCTAACTTGCTGAATTCTTGAAGCAAGAATAGGGGAGTGGAGGAGTATATAGAAACTATGGTACTAGTGTTTTAAGGTTCACTAGTTGGTATTTTATGTGATTGACACATGCTAGGTACTTGGTCTCCAAAAATAGCCATAACAACAAAGAATAGATGATGAAAACAATTTCTAAGACATGGCTATCATGAGGTGAAAGATATGTGTGATAATTTGGCCAAGACCTCATGAAAATGGTTCTAAGATTTTGAAGGGGTTTATACAAAGTGGTCTCTAGTTCAAGTTTACCAAATGGAGCAATTTTTCAAAAGGAACTATATTGAAATTATTTATAGAATTAAATCTATGTCAAAATTACTCAAATATACCACTTAATTCTAAATTCAATTTTAATTTGGTCAAAAATTATTTTTGGACAGAGGGTATTAAGGTAAACATCCTAAGGTTTCCAAATATATTTTATTTGCAAATTTTGGATTTGTAGAATTTGAATTATGCCAAAATTCATCAAACAAGCATATTTGAATTTGAACAAATTTAAAATGGTCAAATTTAGATTTGGGCAGAGCCAAAAGTTTCTACATGTTGTGCTGATTCCAAAAAGTCCAAGTTTGCTAAATTTGCCCTTATGGTTAAAAAGATATGATATTTCTAAGTTCTAGGGACTGTTCTGCAAATTACAATTCTATTTTCTATTCGAAAAACAAAAAAAAACAAAAAATAGCTGGGCTCAGATTTGGCTATCTACCGCGCGTGGTGACAGATAAAACATGGGCTTGGGCCGTCTACGCGCTACACCGAGCGACGAGTAAGGAACTTAACGCGCGCACGACGTGGCGCTCGGTGATTCGCCGATACCTCTTCGCTCAGTGGTTCTAATCGTGCGCGTAGGATTTAAATCGTACGGCTGAGATTGAATGGAGGGAGTTAGGGTTTACCTTCCGCCGGAAATTGGTCGCCGTCAATGGCGGAGGACGGGGGCGCTCGCTCGGGTGTGGACGACGGTGGAGATTGAGGGGGTCTCCTGGCTCGGAAAAGCCACCACGGGAATCGCCGCGTCATAGCGGACTCGCGGGTGGCCACGGCGCGGTTGCTCGCTTCCTGGAGCGCTGGCGCCAAGCGGACGGAGGCTCGACGGCGGCGACGACCTTCAAAAGCTCACAACGCGGTCGATTGGCTGCACCAAAAAATCGACAAAGGGCATAAGGAGGTGCGCCTGCTCAAGGGGAACAAGAGGAGACCAAGGAGAGGCGGAGGGGCCCTCGGGTTTTGCCGGAATGGAAGATCCATGGAGGTGGGCAGATATATCTGCGGCGAGCGATTGTGATGGCCTGGGGGCTTGAAAGGAGGGGTTAAGGGAGGGGAAATGACGAGGGGGAGGAGGAGATTTAAGGAGAGCATACGGCTCTGAGATTGAATGCTTGTAATGCTTGTAATCAAGGAATTGATTTCGATTCAATTCGGGTAGAAACGGCAGAGGTGAGGTTGATGACGATGATGACGTCATCATGACGTCATCACATTTTTTCTTTTTCTTTTAATCCCTGTTTTTAATATCTTTAGTTTTAATAATCCAATTGACCTCAAATCAATTGCAATTTTTTTGTAAAAATAATATCTTTCGTTTAGAAACATTTTTTTTGTAAACTTTCAAAATATTTTTATTTTTGAATTTTGAAAATTGAAATAATTCCTTAATAGTAGCATAATGTGATTTTTAATTTAGAAAATTATAAAACATGATTATTAGTCAAATAAAATTTCAGTGGCTTTATAAACATCAAATACTATTTTACAAAACCATTTCAAAGTGTTTTCATCTCTTTTATGTTTTGAAATTATAATTAATTCACTAATAGTACTTAATACAATTTTAAAATAGAAAAATTAATTAAATGAGGTTTTTGATTAAATAAAATTTTAGAGACATTATACATGTCAAATACTATTTTTGGAAGTCATTTTTAAACCATTTTCATATTTTATAATTTTAGGATATGAAGGATTTACTAATAGTAACTTAATGCTATTTTTAGAAAAAAAAAATCACTAATTATCAAAGTGGCTTAGAAAAATTCCACAACCCATAATATTGTTTTCAAAGTCCTCTTTTAGGTTATTTTCAAATCAAAACATTTTATGAATACCACTTTATGCTTAAAACTTGGAATGACATTTGGATATCATTATAAATAGTTGTTATTCCCATAAAATAATTTTGAGGCATAGGAACTGTTAGAGGTGAAAAAATTCTATAGTTTCAAAGGCTATAAAACATTATTCAAAGTTATTTGATTTGAAAACATGTTATAAAATAAGGTTTTCTAAGATAAAAAAATTTCTTTGAATAAAGAATATTATTTTGAATAGGCTTTAGGGTTTATGGAATAGAGGTATAATGGATTCTTAATTTCAATTTCATTGAGTTATGTATTGTTTTCCTTTTTATTTCTTGCATCTCATTGGTTTTTGATTACTTGCATAACATGAAAACAATTTTTTTTCAATTTTTAGTGATTTTGGACTTTCCAAAAATCAGGGATGTTTCAAAACTAATCTTGTTATTAATTGGGAGAAATGCCACTTTATGGTGAATGAATAATGTTCTTGGACATAAAATTTCTAAAAGAGGTATTAAAGTTGACAGAGCTAAAGTGGAAGCCATAGAGAAAATGCCTTGTCCTAGGGATGTTAAAGGTATTCGTAGTGTTCTTGGTCATGCTGGTTTTTATAGGAGGTTTATTAAAGATTCTCTAAAATATCAAAGCCTCTTACTAATCTTCTTCAAAAAGATGTACCATTTATTTTTGATGATGATTCTAAGGAAGCTTTTGAAACTTTAAAGAAGGCTTTAACTACTGCTCCTATTGTTCCACACCAGATTGAACTTACCTTTGAAATTATGTGTGATGCTAGTGATTTTGCTGTAGGTGCTGTTCTTGGACATCGCATAGCTAAGAAGTGAATATTATTCATTATGCTAGTAAGACTCTTGATGCTGCTCAAAAGAATTATGCTACACTAAAAAAAGAGTTCTTAGCTGTAGTTTTTGCATGTGATAAGTTTAGGCCTTATATTGTTGATTCAAAGGATACTATCATACTGATCATGCTGCTATTAGATACCTTATGGAAAAGAAAGATGCTAAGCCTAGGATTATTAGATGGGTGTTGATTTTACAAGAGTTTGATTTACATATTGTGGATATAAAGGGTGCTGAAAATCCTGTTGCTGATAACTTGTCTAGATTGGAAAACATTACTTTTGATCCTATTCCTGTTAATGATAGTTTTCCAAATGAACAGTTGGCTTCAATCAAGGTAAAAACCCCAAGATAGTCCATGGTATGCTTATTATGCTAACTTTATTGTTTCAAAGTATTTGCCTCCAGCGTTTACAGTGCAACAAAGAAGAAAAATCTTCTAGACGTCATGAAATGCCTATGAGTTATTCTCTTGTTATTGAACCTTTTAATTGTTGGGGATTCGACCTTATGGGTCATTTTCCTCCTTCGAATGGTTATACTCATATTCTTGTTGTTGTTATTATGTTACTAAGTGGGGTGAAGCTATACCTACTAAAAGTGCTGATGGTGAGACCTCTAAAAATGCTTAAAGATGTTATTTTCCCTAGGTTTGGTGTGCCTAGATATCTTATGACTGATGAGGTTCTCATTTTATTCATGGTGTTTTAGAAATACCCTTGCTAAATATGATGTTAATCATAGAATTGCCTCGCTTATCATCCTCAAACCAGTGAGCAAGTAGAATTATCAAATAGAGAAATTAAACCTATCCTGCAAAAGACTGTTAATAAATCTAGGAAGAATTGGTCAGATAAGTTGAATGATGCTTTATGGGCTTATAGAACTGCTTATAAAAATCCTATGGGTATGTCTCCTTACAGAATGGTTTATGGAAAAGCTTGTCACTTGCCTTTAGAATTAGAACACAAAGCTTATTGGGCAGTGAAAGAATTAAATAAAGATTTTAAACTTGCTGGTAAGAAAGGAATGCTTGATTTGAATCATTTAGATGAATGGAGATGTGAAGCTTATGAAAATGCCAAGCTCTTTAAAGAGAAAGTTAAACAATGAAATGATAAAAGAATCCTTAAAAGAGAGTTTCATGTTGGTGAGAAAGTTCTATTGTATCGGTCTCGTCTCAGATTTTTTTGCAGGAAAATTACTCTCCCGATGGGAAGGATCTTATGTTATTGAAGAAGTGTATCGTTTGTGTGCAATCAAAATTGCTTCCATCAAAGATAACACTACACAAGTGATAAATGGACAAAGACTCAACATATATTTCTTGGATTCCTATGATGAAGATGTGGATGTTATTCAAGTAATAACTCCCGGAGAAGTTCATTAGGGGGAGATTCCAGAATCTAAGAGTCTTTTTTGGAATAGGTAACAATTCTGTTAATAAAAAGTTTGCGAAATACCTTTTCAGTTATAGATTATCAGTTTTTAGAAAATATAAAAAATACCGAGCCAAAGAGGAGTTGGAGAAGGTGCCTGGAGGCACCACACCATGAGGGGGCACGGGTCCACCCTTAGCTGTGCCACCCTTTTGTGTGGGCGCCTCAGATCCCCTCTCCGACTCATTTTCGACATGGACTTTCCTTTCGTTACGCATATTTTTGCTATATAACCCCCCCGGACCCCCCGAGGTCCGTATATCGTTTTATTGTCGTGTTTTTGTTTCGTGCTATTTGTGCCAGGTTACATCTTCAGATCTAGAGCCACAATGTCCTCTCCTGGATCTCCCAAAGACAATTTCTTTGAGAACGTCGTCAACCCGTACATGAACGAGTTGAAGATGCATCCCAAAGAATTGCTGCTCAAGGACGGGGAGGTGAAAATTGAAGATGTTCGGGGCCCTAAAGGAGAAGGCAGTCTGAAAGCTAGGATGGAAGAGCTGGAGCAAGAAGTTTTTAGGTACAAGAAAATGGCAGAGCGTGAAGTTGAGATCATCCACAGGATAAAGGCAGAACAGATCGCTGAATACAAGAAGGAGAATTTGAAGCTTTGGGAGGAGATTTTCTCACTCACCAAGACCACCAACGATTTGCAAGCACAACTCTATGATGTGCAGAACCAAAAATGTGAGTATGAGAACAGGTTTAAACGTATAAGCTCTGCTGCTAGTTTCAGGATGTTGGAGACCAGGACATCATTTGTGGATGGAGAGCCTTTACCTTGGAAGACTGGGGATGAGAAGGATTCACCACCACCGCCGAAGAATTGATTTGTCATTGGTATTGGCATCCCCTTGGCTTATTCCAAGCTTGGGGGAGTGCCGCGGTATCACTTTTATCTTTCACCCTTTTTACCCTTTTAGTAGAGTCATATCATGAGTAGAGGAAATATCATATAGGATGGTTTGCACGTTGGAAGTGTTGCTCCTTAGTTGGTTATCATTGTATCCCTTGGTTTGAGTTGCCGTAATAAAATATTAATGAGAAGTTTCATCATATACTTGTTTTACTTTATTTTAGTTTGCAATTTTGTTATATGATTGATCTTGTTATTAGTATTGGTATCAATTCTAGAGTTTGTAGATAATCTAGTTGGTTTTGGAAAACTTAGCACTGATCAGTAGCAACAATTCGTTGAGACTTACGTAGAAAAGAGGGAGTTGCATGTACATATTATTCCATGATCTTTCTTCTTTGTTAGCCCATAAGCTTAGTATTCTGAAATAATTTTGTTTGCACCTTCAAGGAAGATTACATGATTGGCTTTATCATATATTTGTTTTTTTGTTTTACTTCGATTCTTATGCTTGCTACCCAACCTTGCTAGCCAAAAACCTGTACTGAGAGGGAATACTTCTTGTGCATCCAAACCTTGAGCCCCAATACATTGCCATTTGTGTCTACTATACCTACCTATATGTGGTAATTCACCGCCACTCCAAGTAAATTGCTCATGTGTTACCTTTAAAACCTTCAAAATTATCCCTGTTTTGTGTTCCTGTTTTAGCTCATGAGGACGCAAATAGAGAATCTTTATCTCACTTGTTGATTGGACTCACACACCTGGACTAGTGGCTTCATCCTCTTATCCAAATGCTAGAAGAGCTGGGAGCAGGGTGCCCAGCCCCAAATAATAATACAAATTCTCTTCACTCTTTTTGCCCCTGATTTATCAGTCAAAGCATAATTGTGTAAACAAAAGAGAAATAGGGATGACCTTCTATACCAGTTGCGTCCTTGAATGGGAGCCGCTCTTGTGAGTCTAGTTGGCTTCTGACATACTGTATTTTCTGTTTTCCATTCGTTGACATAGACATACACACCTCTCAAAATATAGACACTCCTCCATGGTTTGTGATTGTTGGCAGGCACCCGAGGATTCGGTTAGCCATGGTTCGTGTAAGAAAGGTTGGGAGGAGTGTCAAACTTTTATACCTCTGTTTTACAAAATAAAAGCTCTAGCACATGAGTGATCAATGCTTCCCTCTGCGAAGGGCCTATCTTTTACATTTATGTTGAGTCAGTAAACCTATTTCCTTCTGTCTAAGCAAGCATTTGAGTTGTTGTGATTCATCCAGCTAAATGTTGATTTACTCAATCATGTTCATTATTCTTCTTTGTTTCTGCAAATGCTTTTATCTGCTTGAATACCACTTTGAAAGTTACCAATGTTTGCAAAGATACCGTTATAATTGAGCATGATAAACTCTGTAATATAGCTCTAGTACAAAAGACTTTGATTGAAAGATAAGTACACTATTAATTGTTCTCTGACCAAGAATGAAGTTTACCTTCACCAATTGTGATTTAGTTTTTGCACCTTTATTGTTACTTTACTTGTTTCAAGTTTGATTATGTGAGGAGAGTTGTTGTCTAAAATGACTTGTTCTTTGTATATGTGATGCCCCTTGTCCGTATTTTATTTTATCGACACCTCACTCCATAAACCTGTGGTCATGTTTACTAAGTTCAGTTTGCTTCGGGACAAGCGAGGTCTAAGCTTGGGGGAGTTGATACATCCATTTTGCATCACCGTTTTATGATGCATCCCTTATGTTATTTTATCTTATTTTGCATGTTCCATAATTTTTGGAGAATAAACACCGGGGCCAGAAATCTTATGGAAAAAGCACTGTCGAGATACCCTATTTCAGAAGATCAGAAGAAGAGGGTGTGGGGGGTGATGGGGGGATAGTAACCCGGTAGACCAACTCCAAGGTGTAACCCGGCCCAAATGACAATTGGACAAGATCCGGCTAAGGGTAAAGGAAACTTCTGGAAGGCCCAAGGTTTGTAGGCCTCGCAACCCGGATTGTGGGTTGCGGTAAGGAAAGTTAGGGTTTGCAAGTAGAAGTTCGAGTAGGACTCAATATGTACCTTGGAGGCTAAGCCAGGGGGAGGGACGGTGCTTTATAAACCGGCCCCTAGGTTTAGTTCGCCAGAGATTCAAGTCATAGTTGTATCACCAATTATCGAGTATCCAGTATAGTTCATATTCGAGATCCGGCGAGTTGCTTTCCGGTTCTTAGATCGCTTTTTGCCATGTCTTCCTTCGAGCTAAACCCTCTCCCAAATACCTGTGTCGACTTGCCCCAAGATCAGTTACCCCAGGTAACTGCCGTGATTATCCCACGACAGTTGGCGCCCACCGTGGGCCTTGTCCAAGGTGTTTACATCACGGGAGAAGCTCGGAAGAGCATGAAGAACCTCATCGTCGGTGAGATCTACGTCGACGGCCAAGGAGAAAAGATGGTGGACGATTCCGGCTGGGGCCAGAGTCGGATCACCTCGAAGCCGGATCCGTCGTGACAATCGGCCGCATCAACGTCTTCATCGGTATGGTATGTACTCCCGGCTCGAATCCTGACAATCTTGGATCTGATTCTGTGTCAGGAGAAGCTACCTACATTCAATCGGAAGAGAAGAATCGATCGGAACAACAGGTCAGATAAAAGAACTCGCCGAGAAGTGGGAACAGTCGGAAGAGTTGGTATGGACCCCGCGCGATCGGGTAGAGAGAGAAGGTGATACCGAGTCTCCGGGATCTATTGGAGGATCGATATGAGGAGGAAAACAGCGAAGAAGAACGGCATGAATTCGTGCCAAGCATCACGCACGGGTTGCGGTCTACACGGCTCCCGCGGCCAACGTAAATCAAGAGAGCGTGACCGCGGCCGCAGTCGAGACGGCTCAGGCATTGAATCAACAGCAGGGTACAGCTGACCCGGTTCTGATCCGGGTTGGGGAGAGTCGGCATCGGTTACCAGTCGCGCACGGAGGAGGAGATGCGGGCAAACATGTTCGGATTCCAAGCAAACCGGACACCGGGGGCGGGTCCTTCAAACCCGCGTCACCCGGCCCTGTTCGATAACAATTTGATTTTAGATCCAACCGTCCTCGCTACAGTGATCACTCCAGAGAAGCGGCGGAGGGGGAGATCTGGATGTGGCCGTCGCGATTGGAGCAGCAAAGAAGGCAAGTGGAAGCAGAGAGACAGGGGATGGCACACGGCAGCGCGAGTTGGATGCGTTAGAGACTCGGCTCCGGGAGGAAACGTCTAGAGCGCATCAGAGGCACCAGACCAGGCTACCAGCAACGGGCGGGGTTATTAATCCGGCAGCTCTGTTTATCACACCCCAGGATCAACCAATCCCAGCGGTAAACCAGGGAACCGCACCCCCACCAGCGACGACAGTTAATACAGCGGGAATACAGCCGGCAAATGAGCAGGCCGGGTTACTCCCGCCGCAGGCTAGAATTGCACCCGGCAATGAGTTACCACCACCATCACGATTTCGCACACCAGGTCATTACAACAATCCCATGGACAACGTATATGCAGCGACACTCGCCTTGAATCAGATCCCTGTGAGAGAATCGCCCCATGCAGAAGTAACCCGGCGAGCGATCGATCTACTACACACCGCGGTGGCACAGCAAGCCAATTATCCAGACCATAGAAGCGGGATGCATGGGACGCCACCCCAGTCAGCAACAGGGCAATATTCAAACGAATTCAGCACGGCGGAGGGAAGAGCACAGCAAATGCCGCCCCACCTCATATCCAGACAGTACCAGCAGCATCGGCGGTGCAGGCGATTGTGGACAGCTCCAGGGCCAGAAGGGCCGGGGCGGGTCTGTAGCACATGAGTTACCGGTGGCGCCGCACCCCGTGGCACCCCCAGCCGGGTCACATGTTTCCCGAGTAAGACCAGCCCCAATCACCCTGGCGGGACCAAAGTGTCTCTCGGACGACATCAGAGCGGAACCTTACCCGGAAAAGTTCAAAGAGCCGGGGAAAGTAGTAAATTATGAGCCAACAATGGATCCAGAAACATGGCTGAGCAGTTACGAGATGGCAATGTCAATTCGCAATGCATCCGAGAATCTTCAAGCCAAGTTCATGTACTTAATGATGTCAGAGGGAGCAGCAAAGTTATGGTTCACCAATCTGCCAGAAAAGTCGATCAAATCCTGGGAAGAATTAAAAACCGCGTTTGTCAAGCACTTCCATGGAACGTGCAGAAAGCTGTTTACTATTGACGATCTAGAACGATGCGTTCAGAAGAAGGCGAGTCAGCACGCAGCTGGGTACGCCGGGTTGTGGAGATACTCCACTCATCCACAGATATTCAGCCCAAGGATGCGCTACAAGCTATGGCGAAAACATGTAAGTACGTTCCTTTAGTGCAAAAGTTAACTCGCATGAAATCTAGAATGAATGCAGCGGAGGTAACAATGGGAGATATTATGGATGCGTGCAACAAACACGCCGCAACGGACACCATAGAGGAGGAAATTGATGACAAGAAAGCAAAAACAAACACAAGTAGCAGTGGGAGAACCGGCAATGGATCGGCGCCAAGTAATAATGGAAATAGCCAGAACAAGCGCCCGTTTGAAGGGAATTCCGAGTTTGTAGCTAACACGGAGGCCGGGTCTTCAAGACCCAGATCTGAAGGGAATTTTAATACTGGAAATCAGTGGGGGACATTACCAAGGACCTCCAAGACCAAGTAACAGTTGGGACATATTTAGGATGGCATGCCCGAAGCATAGCAGGAACGGCAAGCCGGCTAATCACTCCTTGGAGCAATGCGCCGACTTACATAGATGGAAGAATGAGGAAGTAAATAGAGCCATGCGAGGAGCGGGTCGGGGAGGAGGCCCGGGTCCAGGTGGAAATTTGGGCAACGGTCCACCCCCAGCCGGTAACCCGGCAGCAGGGAATCCAGGCAATATCAAGGGGGAGCAGGAGGTTTTCAAGCTAACCCCAAACAGTTGGGTCAATATCACGTGCACACTACTGGAGGCTCTAACAAGGATAAAAAGATATTGAAACAGGCGGTCAATTCAGTCTCTTCTGCCGTTCCAAGGTATTTGAGGTGGTCAGAACAGGAGGTAACTTGGAGCAGAAAGGATCACCCGGACAGAGTTGATCACCCGGGAGTTTTAGCATTGGTAGTGGCACACAGGTCAATGGGTACGAGCTGAAAAAAAAGTCTTGATGGATGGAGGGTAGTATCAATATCCTATACTGGGAAACTTTTCTGCGCATGGGCTAAAGGAATCTCAGTTGCAAAAGAGTACAACAGTTTTTCACGGGATAGTGCCGGGTCATTCGGCGTGCCCCGAAGGAAAAGTGGCGTTGGAAGTAGCTTTTGGGGAGTCAAAGGACAATTATCGAGTCGATTGGTTACTTTTGAGGTGGTTAGTTGCGCAGTCCCTATCATGCATTGTTTGGAAGGCCGGCTTATGCTAGTTCATGCAAGACCGTGTTATGTGTATCTACAGCTGAAAATCCCGGGTCCTAAGAAGACCATTACCATACACGAGAATCGAGACATAGCAGCCGAATGTGATGAAGGAGATGCGGCAATGGCTGAGCAAGCCTGCAGGAAAGAAGAGCTCAAGCATTACCGATCGGAGGTGGACCTAGAGGAAAGGACAATGTCAAAAAGGCTGACTTCTGAAGGGAATAAAGCAAAAACTGGGACAGAACAAGATCCTAAGATGGTGGGCTTCGTTAGGAGCGATCCTTCCAAGCTGACTGACAGGAAAGAGGAAGCCATACGCCATCTATAGCTAATCGTGCACAAGGACGACATACCCGGATTGGCTAACAAACCGGTACTCATCATGAAAGGAACTAGCGAATGGAGAATGTGCATCGGCCATGCCAACGCGAGGCCGATTCTCAGGAATAACTAAAGCAGTGTAACGGACAGCAGGTTTCATACGCGCTCTTTTCCTACCCAGGGTACCTAAGGGGACTGGAAGGTTTTTAATGAGGCGGCTCTGCTGACTCAAACTTTTTATCAATAAAAAGAGATGGTTTTCAAGTCTTATCATGGTCTTTGCTTCAGTTGCAAGTAAGTAATGTTTGTTATTATCAATAATCAGTATCATCAAAATACGTTGCACGTACAAGGTCTTTGGGAATTGAGCTGCTTAAATAGTAGTCACAAACCGGAGACCCGGCCTTGATGCCTATGAGTTATGAGGGCCGATTACTCGCAAGACGAGTGGCTGCAATCTTATAACCGGACGAAGGAGCCAAATTTCTTGGTTATTCTTTAAGCTCGATGTGACTCGCAACAAAGTGGCATGATCTGTTCACTTACGATTACAATCAAAACTATGCAGCCCAATGGGACCTGCTTGACCCTGTTTTTCGTATAGATGTAACAACATGGTATCCACGCGAAAGCCGGCTTACAGTACAAGATAATCAAAAGGGTCATCTAAACCACAAGTCCATGCAGAGTACAAGGCTAAAATAGCGGAAAACTCAACAAGTATTAAGCATGACTTCAGTATTTACGTGAATGGCTATTGGTTGTCAGCTTGGTAAGAGAGCAGTTTGCCATCTGAGAAAGGCCACGCCCCCTTGGCTCGTACTTTGGGTCATGGGGACTGGGGACTTCGAAACAGAAACAAAATGTTTAGTTACTAAAGCTCGAAAACCTTGGCTACGAGTCTTGGGGACTTAAAGAAAAGTCCGCTTATCAAAACCCACGATACTCGGTCAACGAGTCTCGAAAGGGGAATCGAATAAAAACAATCAAGTATCGAGAATAAGCTTAAAACAAGGATCGAGGTTATCAAAAGCGGGAAAGGCACAAAGTTATCAAGCACAAAGTCACAGTATCAGTATCAATGGTGCACAGGCGCACCGTCAAAATCATATCAGTTTTGAAAACACGAAAATACTAGACATTATCCTACTCGGCATCCTGGGAATGGTCTTCCGGGTCTGCGTCCTGGACCTGCTCCTTGGCCTTTCCAGCTTTACCCGGACTCTTTGTATCAGGACGGACAGGTGG
>JAPCYS010001105.1:0-43739 GCA_028641055.1 Alopecurus myosuroides
ATGATTTGCTCGCTTACGATTACAATCAGCCATGAAGCCCAATGGGACTTGCCTGACCCTGTTTTCGTATAGATGTAACAACATGATATCCACGCGAAAGCCGGCTTATAGTACAAGATAGTCAAAAGGGTCATCCAAACCACAAGTTATGCAGAGTACAGGGCTAACAGCCGGAAACTCAATGTTATCAAGCATAACTTCAATACCTATGTGAAACGGCTCTGGGTTTGGGCTTAGCAGCAAACAACTTGTTCTATTGGAAAGACCACACATCCCAGACTCGGCATTTTTGGTCTTGGGGACTGGGGATTTCGAAAAAGGAAAAGTTGTTCAGTTGCTGAAGCTCAAAAATCCCAAACATCCGAGTTTTGGGGACTTAGGGACTTAGAGAAAAGTCCGCTTGTCAAAATCCATGAAACTCGGAAACCGAGTCTCACAAAAGGAACCATAAAGAAAGTCGGATATCAAGAACGAGTGGGCTCAAAGATGGATAAATATAAAATCATCCCAATATTCAGAAGAGGCACAAGGCGTATCAAGAACTTAAAGTGCATTACAAATTTGGGTACCAGCATCAAAGGTGCACAGGCGCATCATCAAGAAATAATTGTTTAAGCGGCCTATTGACCGACTGACGCATACGACACAGCATCAGGTAGCAGGTATCACTCGGTATTCTGGGCTGCGGCGTCCATCTTCCTTGCCCTTGTTATTACTATTGGTGGCAGCAGCACCTGGATCAGCAGCGGTGCCGGCTCGCGCAGGAGGAGGGACGACTGGTGTGGAAGTAGCAGGCGCAGAGTCGGCTTCAGCCTTCTTTTTTGCAGCTTCCTCCCTCAACTTGGCAGTCTCCTCCTTCCATCAGGCTAGCATATCGTACGGCTTGGGAAGATCCGACTTAATCGCTTCATCGTCAGCACCATATGAAGGGACAATGGAACTGAGCTCCAAGCTGTCAGCAATCACGCTTGCTGAGTAACGGACTTCTTTTTGGATGGCCTTGAAATCCTTCGAGGAAAACTTGGACCCATCACGGTTGAATTCCGGAAATCCGATCATCAGCTTGGCCGGCTCAAGCTTAGGAAAGTAAGCCTTAGCCAGGGCAAGCCCCCGGGTTACCCCAACCCGGCAAGACGAACGCTTCCAATGCCAAATCCACTCGGGAATGGTGGAGCAGGCGTCCAGCATCCTCTTCAGGTTGACGTGCCCAACACCCGGCCACCGTATTTCTTGAAGGATCCATTTGGTTCCGGCACATAGCTGCCGGATAACGCTCTTGATGGTTTTCAGCTTGGCAATATCATCTTCGTCCGGCATTACTTCATCCGGACCTGCAGAAAGAAATGAGAGCACGATTCAGGAAACCCGGCTATTTATCAGCAGGGTAACTCGGATTATGAATATTATGCTAAGAATCATACCGATCAAGGCGCGATACGTATCAGCAATCTGAACAGAAAGATTCGTCAGGTTATCTTCTGCTGCATGAGCCCGCTTCCTGTACTTCCTTGTGATCTTCCCACTCCTCCTGGCCTCAGCTTCGGTCGCCTCACGCAGAGCCACCTCCTTTTCAATACGCTTGGTGGCCTTAGCCAATTTTTTCTCAGACTGGGTCACGAAATCCTGAGTGAAGATACAGGGATAAATTAGTTGGAAATACTGTGAAGTTCCAGGCAAATTATCAAGAAATTCACCCGGAACTTGGGGACTAGATAAGGATACAAGCAATGTTATTTGGATTTACCTTATGTTTTGCTATCAAAGCTTCCAGGATATTCTCTTCGTTGGCCCTTAAGGTGTGAAGGGCACTAAGCGTCTGGGGGAATGTCATGTCCTCAGGCTTGGTGCCAGAAGAGCCGGCAGCTTGTTCGACTGGCTGATGAACTGTTCCCGACTTTGGGGTCGAGACCCGGACCGTTTGGGTATCCGGGTTAGGGGAACTTGCCCTCGTCTCTAGGATCTCAATCTCTTCATCCACGTCTTCAAACGATTTTGGAGACCCGGCTTCTTGTTGGGCCGGGTCACTAAAAGGATCTTGTTCTTGGGCGTCTTCAGCCTCATCACCAGCCGCGGCGTCCGCATTATCAGTTGGTCCCTCCGTCCTCTGGTTATCTGTTTCCATGTTCTCCGGGTCACTAACTGTGACTTGAGCGCTAAAGAAAAGGGAGAGAGGCAGTTAGCAATAGTGATTGAAAGTTGTCAGGTATGAAAGGATGTCATATAGCAAAGACTTACCCGGTATTTACAGCGTAATCCGGCGGGAGCTCGCTGCTGGAAGCAGATGAAGTCGTCAAAGGGACCGATAGCGGAACCCGGAATTGCCCGGCACGTGGATGGTTGGGAGATGGGTGACGCTGAGGGGATTTGGAGGATTGAGGTGGAGGAGTACCGACCCGGTGGACTGGTGAGGTGGTGATACCGGGGTTAAGGGGATCGTCACCCGGAGAACTCTGGGTCACCCTACGTTTGGCCAGGAGAGGATCCTTCAAGTGTGACGAGTGTGACAACTGTTGGTTAAGTCTAGCATGATATCGAAGGAGTAAGGTTCAGAGGATATAGAAGAGAAAGGAACCTTGGAAACCACTCCTCTGGTTTTCCTCTTGGCCCCGACTGTTACTTCCTGATCAGATTCGGTGGCCTCCGGGTCGTCCTCATCCTTCTCTTCTTCGTCCTCCAGCCCTGCGAGCCGAGTATGTATTGATGGAAAAAAGTTAAAATGGGAGGAAAATGATGCAGGTAAAGGTGACACAAGATCCGGGTAAATACCTTCGTCATTATCAGTCGGTTCATCTTCTTCTTCCGGGTCTCTGGAGGAGGGGGAGGTTTCAACTCTCCAGAAAGCATCATCAGTCTAAGACAAAGAGATGAAAGTAAGAGCTAGAAGCAGTATCAAGTCAAGGTGTGGAGATAAGATTATGAGTATCGGAACTTACCGCTGGAGCCGGATTTTCCCGAGTGAACGGAGGTAACCCGGTAACGTTCTTTATCACTTCCAACTTTTCCGTCAAGAATCCCTTGATGGTTTTGTTGGTATCGCCGGCTGCGAAGCTCTTGGTGGAGTACCGGAGCACGTCGGTGGTGTGCCCCGAGTACTCGCACATTAGTTTGGTGCGGATAGAATTGGGTTGGATCCGGAAATCAACCCAAGTTTTCACTAAATTGAGCCCAAGAAGGCCCTGGGCTGAGAGGACGGCTATTCTAGCTAGCAAGGGCTGGATTGCCTCCCTGTCCGAGTCAGGGGCGAAAGCATTGAAAGTCTCAGAAATGTCAAGGAGGCCCTCTGAGTAACCCGGCAGTTTCTTCTCGCCGGGCGGGGAGGTGTCGTGGCAGTAAAAGAAGGATAGTTGCCAGTGTTTAACGTGGGAATTCAGATTAAGGGTTGGCATTGGTGAGTTCTTGCGGCGTTGGATGGATACCCCACCGCAAGTGAGAAGTGCCCCGTCACCGCTTTCGCGGCACGGCTTGCACTGGAAAAGTTCAATGAAAAGAGCCAAACTTGGCAGAGTGCACAAGTATGACTCGGATAGGACAATGAAGTGGGTAATATTCAACATAGAGTTAGGCCCTATGTCAAATACCCGGAGGCCGTAGTGGCTCAGGACCTCACGAAAGAAAGGGTGACCCGGAGGGCGGAATCCCCGGGTCACGTGCTCTATGAAACAGATTACCTCGCCGTCAGCGGGTGTGGGCCGGGTCTCGTCACCCGGCGCCCTCCAATGAATGTCCTTCTGAGAGGGGAGAACCCCCAACTCGGCCAGCTCTTCCAGCTTGGCCTTTGTGACTGTGGATCGCCCCCAATTGGCGGATATGGATTGGGTTGTCTTCGCCTGGGCCGGCTGTTTCCCTTGCCTTTTGGGAGCCATGGGATCAACCTGCAAAACACAAGGAAAAAAGATACAGGAAATGAGACTCGGAAATGCTGGGTTACTCGAGTAAATGTACGGAGTGTCAAGAAGATATGAAAACTAAGAATTATCCGGGTATCATGCCGCGAAGTGAAGATTGCAAGGTATCCGGGTATCAAGTATAATTATAGAAACTATTGGTTACTTACGTATTGAAAGGTGTTTGAGGAAGACGGATGATTGCCCATGTATCTACTGCAAGCAAAAGAGCTGGAAGAGGAGGATTTTCCGGGTGTCAAAGGCATGCGCGGAAAATTGGGATGAAATGGATCTAGATCGGAAAACTTGCGGACAGTTCTACGAAGAAACTGATGATTAATAATGGTAGGAGGGTGGTGTGAGATCGTCAATCAGGCTAGCGGACGAGCTAGCAAGCATCTAAATAATCTAATCCGGCGCGACAAGAAAAGCGACCCGCGGGTTGATCTAGATCCAATCTAGAGTAAATCAAAAAATTGCAAGGCTAGATTAATGGAAACAAGGAGCTTACTGGAAGAGATTGGAGTCTAAAGTAATGGCGGCAGATGGCGCGGTCTAAATGGCCCTTTTCAACTCTCGTTGGACAGGATGAGGGCGCCGTGGCGGAGCTTGGTGACGGCGCGGAGCGATTCAAGGACAAACGTAGCCGGCGGCGGTTTTGTTCCGGTGGCGAGCTTGAGATTCCTGTGGTAGTGTTGCACGAGCGCGAGAGGTGAGGAAGGAGAAGGAGCTGGAATGAAACGTTGGGATCTAGGTTATCTTTTGGGTACCTATTTATAAGGTGCGGACGGATAAACCTATTCCAACGGGCGGAAGCCGGCAATTTCGGGATAATGGTTATCTGCACAGATTTTTTCGAGATGTACTTTAAGTGCTGGCCGAGATATCCGGACAAGAGATAAGAAGGAGATCTTCTCCGCAACATTAGGGGAAATTATCGAGTAAAGTAGATCGGATATTTAACATTCTTATCAGGGTGTTGACCCGGAAAAGCTAAGCAAAGGACTTGGATGAAGCCGGGTTATTATATGGCCACCGTGGAGTTGGGCCTTGATGAGGGGATAGTAACCCGGTATGCCAACTCCCAGGTGTAATCCGGCCCAAACGGCGGATGGACCAAATCCGGCTAAGAACAAAGAAGCTTCAGAAAGGCCCAGGGCTTGTAAGGATCGTAACCCGGATTGTGGGTTATGGTAAGGAAAGTTAGGTTTGTATATAGAGTTCGAGTAGGACTCAAGGAGCGCTTTGTATGGCAAGCCAAAGGGGGTATGAGTACTATATAAACCAACCCCTAGGCTTCGCCTGAGAGAGATTCAAGTCATAACTGTAACACCTATTATCGAGTGTCCAGTATAATCATATCGAGATCCGGCGAGTTGTGTTCCGGCTCTTAGATTGCTCTTCGCCATGTCTTCCTTCAAGCTAAATCCTCTCCCAAATACCTGTGTCGACTTGCCCCTAGATCAGTTACCCCCGGTAACATCTGCCGTGATTATCCCACGACAGTTGGCGCCCACCGTGGGGCCTGCGTCCAAAGGTGTTTACATCACGGGAGAAGCTCGGAAGAGTATGGAGAACTTTGTCGTCGGCGAGATCTACTCCAATGACGAAGGAGAGCAGATAGTGGACAATTCCGGGTGGGAGTTGGAGCCGGATCACTTCGAATCCGGATCCATGGTGTCAATCGGCCAAATCAATATCTTCATCGGCATGGTACGTACGCTCAATTTGAAAGGACAATATCATGTGCAGTTACAGGGACTTCCAGCAGGGACAAAGGGGCGTTGAAGCAAACAGTGGATCCAGCTTCCTCGGCCACTTCGGGATCCTTGAGATGGGCGGAGCAAGAGGTAACATGGAGCAGAAGGGATCACCCGGAAGGAATAAAGCACCCCGGAACCTTGGCATTAGTGGTGGCACCCCAGGTCAATGGTTACGAGCTGAAGAAAGTCTTGATGGATGGAGGGAGTAGTATCAACATCCTATATTGGGAAACCTTCTTGCGCATGAACCTCAAGGAGTCCCAGCTACAAAAAAGTTCGACGGTGTTCCATGGAATCGTGCCGGGTCATTCGGCACGCCCCGAAGGAAAAATTGCGTTGGAAGTAGCCTTTGGAGAATCGGTAGATAACTATCGGGTGGAGTGGCTCACGTTCGAGGTAGTCAAGCTGCACAGCCCCTACCACGCTCTGTTCGGAAGGCCGGCTTATGCTAAGTTCATGGCTAGGCCGTGCTACGTGTATCTGCAATTAAAGATTCCGGGCCCCAAGCAGACCATCACTATCCATGGAAACCGGGATATAGCAGCCGAGTGCGATGAGGGAGATTCAGTAATGGCCGAACAAGCCTGCAGGAAGGAAGAGCTTCAGTATTACCGGTCGCAGGTGGATCCGGATGATGGTACAGCGTTGAGAAGGCCAGATGCTGAAGACGAAAGAGTGAAGTTCAAGGCAGCTCAAGATACCAAGAAAGTAGATTTTGTGGAGGGAGATCCCACCAAGCAATTCACTATAGGGTCCAATCTAGATGATGCGCAAGAAAAGGCTCTGGTGGAATTCATCCGTTCAAATGCGGATGTGTTTGCTTGGACACCCAGCGACATGCCGGGTATTCCCACTGAGTTGGCAGAGCACAGTTTGCACGTGGATCCCAAGGCCAGGCCTGTGAAGCAAGGTATGAGAAAGATGAATGAGGAAAGGAGAAGAGCTATAGGTGAGGAAATCGCGCGACTATTAACCGCAGGCTTTATCATGGAAGTATTTCACCCCGACTGGTTAGCAAACCCGGTTCTTGTGATGAAAAAGACAAATGAATGGAGGATGTGTATCGATTTCACGAGCCTCAACAAGCATTGCCCAAAGGATCCGTTCGCACTACCAAGGATAGACCAAATCATAGACGCGGTAGCCGGAAGCGACTTGCTGTGTTTCCTGGACGCATATTCGGGGTACCACCAGATTAAACTCAAAAGGGAGGATTGGGAGAAAACGTCATTCATAACCCCTTTTGGGGCCTTCTGCTACAAAACCATGACGTTTGGATTGAAAAATGCGGGCGCAACTTACCAACGATGTATTCAGAAGTGCTTCGAGGACCAAATTGGGCGCAACGTGCACGCGTATGTGGATGACGTGGTTATTAAGACCCGGAAGGCAGAAACGTTCATTGATGATTTGAAGGAGACATTTAAAAACTTGAGAAGGTACCAGATGAAGCTTAACCCAACGAAGTGCGTATTTGGAGTCCCGGCTGGGAAGTTACTCGGCTTTATAGTCTCCGAGAGAGGAATCGAGGCAAACCCGGACAAAATCAAGGCCATCCAAAGTTTGAAGAAACCGGAAAATTTGAAGCATGTTCAAAAGCTCACGGGCTGCGTAGCAGCCTTGAGCCGGTTCATATCCAGGCTTGGAGAAAAGGCAATACCCTTGTATCGGCTTTTGCGGAAGTCAGATAAGTTCGTGTGGGATCAGGAGGCAGATGAGGCGTTTGAAGCGCTAAAAAAGCAATTGTCGGAAGCACCAGTACTAGCAGCCCCGGGTCCTAAAGAACCTATGTTATTATACGTGGCCGCCGGTCCCCGGGCCGTCAGCGCGGTAGTTGTCGTAGAACGCAAGGAGGATGGGAAGGGATACCCGGTCCAAAGGCCGGTTTATTATGTCAGCGAGGTGTTATCGGAAGCAAAGCAGCGTTATCCACATTGGCAAAAGTTGGTGTTTGGGTCTTTATGGCCAGCCGGAAGTTGAAGCCATATTTCCAAGAACATCCCATAACAGTGGTTAGTTCAATACCAATGTCGGATATCATCAGAAACTCGGATGCAACGGAAGAATAGCCAAATGGGCAATAGAGATGGGAGATTATCATATCAGCTACGAGCCCAGATCAGCAATCAAGTCACAGGCTTTGGTCGATTTTGTTAACGACTGGACACACACTGGAATGGCTACTATAGTCCCAAATTCCGAGTCATGGACCATGCACTTCGATGGATCAAAGCAGTACGAAGGGTCAGGAGCTGGAGTGGTGCTGACGTCGCCAAAGGGGGACAAACTAAGTTACGTGCTACAGATTCACTTCGATTGTTCAAATAACGTGGCCGAGTATGAGGCCCTACTGCACGGCTTGAAGATAGCCAAGGAGATGAACATCAGAAGGATACGATGCTTTGGGGATTCGGATCTTGTGGTGCAGCAGGTATCAGGAACCTGGGATAGGAAGGACGCCACTATGGCAGCGTATCGCAGAGAGGTTGATAGGGTTGCCGGGTGTTTCTCCGGGTATGAAGTAGAGCACATAGACAGAAGAAAAAATGAGGCAGCGGATGCACTCGCCAGACTCGGCTCGCGTAGAGAGCCGGTTCCACCTAATGTTTTCCTGGATGAGCTATGGCGACCGTCAGTTAAATCCGAGTCTGAGGAAGAACTAGCAAATCGAGACCCGGATGAGGAGTTTGTGGCTACAATACGTACTGTTCCCGAGTGGACAGAGCCATATCTGGCCTATCTATCACGGGGCGAATTGCCAGAGCAGGAAGTATTAGCAAGACAAATCTTGAGGCGGGCAAAAGGATATACTATTATCAATGGGGAGCTGTACAAGAGAAGCGCGACAGGAGTCTTTCTGCGCTGCGTGACACCGGAAGAAGGCCGACAAATCCTTAAGGAGATCCACGAAGGTGATTGTGGGCATCATGCGTCCACAAGATCCCTTGTGGCTAAGGCCTATCGGCATGGGTTCTTCTGGCTCACGGCCTTAACAGACGCGGAGCGGATAGTGGCAAGATGCGATGGATGTCAAAGGTACGCTCGCCAAACTCATGTGCCGGCTATGGAGTTACGGACAATACCACTAACCTGGCCATTCGCTGTTTGGGGTATGGACATGGTTGGCCCTTTCCATATGTCACCATGCAAGAAGACACATCTTTTAGTGGCTGTCGATAAGTTTACCAAGTGGGTGGAGGTTATGCCGGTTACCAATTGTGAAGCGGCCACAGCAGTCAAATTCCTGAAAAGAATCATATACCGGTTTGGATATCCCCACAGTATAATCACTGACAACGGAACCAACATGTCCCTTGGAGAGATGGAAAAATTTTGTGGCAACAATGGAATCAGGCTTGATGTGGCATCAGTGGCACATCCGCAAGCCAACGGGCAAGTGGAGAGGGCGAACCAAGAGCTACTTCGAGGATTGAAACCGCGGCTAAGGGTCCCTTGTATCAGGGCCGCTGGAGCGTGGGTTGAAGAACTCCCTTCCGTGGTCTGGGGTATCAATACTACACCTAACCGGTCCACCCAGATGACGCCTTTCTTCATGGTTTACGGCGCAGAAGCAGTATTACCAAGCGACATCATTCATGATTCACCAAGAGTGACAGCCTACGTCGAAGTGGAGAACGAGAAGAACCGGCAAGACGCCGTGGACATGTTAGAAGAACAAAGGGAGCAAGCCTTAGAAAGGTCAGCCATATATCAGCAGGATTTGCGAAGATATCATAGCCGGCGGGTAAAAAGCCGGGTCTTCCAGGAGGGAGACTTGGTCCTGCGCTTGGTTCAAACAAACGAGGGAAAACACAAGCTATCGCCGCCATGGGAAGGACCTTTCATCATAAGCCGGAGTCTACATAATGGGTCATATTACTTGGTAGATGCAAGAGAAGAATCGGCCACAGTCAACGACACTGCTCATACTACTGCACCTATGCAAGAAAGAGATAGACCATGGAACGTGGCTCAGCTACGTCCATACTATACTTAGCAGAAAATGATGTAACAGGCAGCAGGTTTCAGACGCACTCTTTTCCTATCCAGGGCACCCTTGGGGACTGGATGGGTTTTTAATGAGGCGGCTTGCTGGCCTAATTTTCTCATATCAAATAAAAAGGGGATTATCGAGAAAAGAGACAATTGTCATTTATACGGCGTAAAATATTTAGGTCTTGAGGGCTAGTTGCTCCTACAAGCACAGCTGCAAACTCAAAAAAGACCCGGCCTTGATGCCAATGAGTTATAGGGGCCGGCAACTCGAAAAAACGAGTGCGGCTACAATCTTATAACCGGACAAAGAAGTCCAAAATTCTCGTCTATTCTTACTTAAGCTCGATGTGACTCGCAACAAAGTGGCATGATCTGTTCGCCTACGATTACTATCAGTCATGAGACCCAAAAGGGACTTGTTTGACCCAGTTTTCGTATTGATGTAACAACATGGTATCCACGCGAAAGCCGGCTTATAGTACAAGATAGTCGAAAGGGTCATCTAAACCACAGGTTATGCAGAGTATAAGGCTTACAGCCGGAAACTCAACGATTATCAAGCATAACTTCAAACCTCATAAAAGCTGTCCTGAAGTTTTGGGCATCCAGCGATGGGCGATTCGTTTCCTTGAAAAGAAACAATCATGTGTCCTAGACGCGGAAACCCGGGCTGGGGACTTATGAGCTCTAATGAGGAAACAACATCATCCAGCCGATTAAATTACAACGAGCCACGCATCCGGGTCTCAGACGAAACCCGGAGGACGGGCTTTGCTAAGAAAAAAGAAGTATAAGTTATCGAGAATAAAGCAAGTGGATATCAAGAATAAGAAAACGCAAAGATACATTCATCAAAAGCCCAAAGGGGCGCAAAGTGCATCGGGAGTTTAACTCAAAGTATTACAATATCATAAAAGTATCAAAAGAGCACAGGCGCTCTGCTTAAACGAATAGTAAAGCTGTTGTAAACGACGCTTCGCCGATTGACGCATGTGGAATGATAAGCGTTACTTCAAGCTGCAGGATCCACCTTGGCCTTGCCCTTGGTGCCACTTGGATCAGTAGCAGTCTCGGGCTGCGCAGCAGAAGTTGCAGGAGCAGAGTCGACCTCGGCCTTCTTGGCGGCTTCTTCCTTTAACTTGATCGCTTCCTCCCTCCAACGGACAAGCATATCGAACGGCTGGGGGCGGTCAGCCTTGACAACCTTGTCATTAGCATCATAAGCCGGAAGAATCACATCAATTTCTAAGGCATCAGCGATAACACTAGCCGGATGACGGACTTCTTTCTGAATAGCCTTGAAGTCCTTTGGCAAAAACTTGGACCCATCCAAGTTGAACTCTGGGAATCCGCTCATAAGCTTGGACAGCTCTAGCTTGGGAGCGTAGGCCTTAGCTAACGCGAGTCCCCGGGTTACCCCAAAGC
The DNA here is from genome assembly GCA_028641055.1 of Alopecurus myosuroides. Classification (NCBI taxonomy): domain Eukaryota; kingdom Viridiplantae; phylum Streptophyta; class Magnoliopsida; order Poales; family Poaceae; genus Alopecurus; species Alopecurus myosuroides. Next base: position 11,069 of record JAPCYS010001105.1, read on the forward strand.
GGCAGGAGGACCGTTTCCAATGCCAAATCCATTCGGGGATGGTAGAGCAGCTTTCTAGTAACTTCTTCATGTTATCTGGCCTGATACCCGGCAGACGTAACTCGTCAAGTATCCAACTGACTCCGCTGCAAAGTTGGCGAAGAGTATTCTTGATGGTTTTAAGCTTGGCAGCATCATCTCCTTCGGGGGCAGCGTCATGTGGCCCTGCTAAAAAAGGCAAAAGAAGCAAAGATAGTAGGCAAACAAGTGCAGTTGTTCAAATCAAAGTAATCCGAGTCACAAAAGGTGAAATTCAAAAATCTTACCAGTTGCGGTACGATAAACACCATCAATTTGAGCAGAAAGAGTTGTCAGTTTGCCTTTTGCCTTACGAGCTCTCTTCTTGTACTTTTTCGTCATCTTCTGGCACCTGTGAGCCTCAGTCTCAGCAGCTTCACGAAGGGCCGCTTCTTTTTCAGCAAGCTTGGTGGATTTGGCCAGTTTCTTCTCCAACTGTGAAACATAGTCCTGTAGGGAAGCATGAAGAAGGGTCAGCCAGAAACATTATGCAAAGTTCCAAGCAAGCTACCTAGTAATTTACTCGGAACTTGGGGACTATATATGGAATCAATTGGTGTTAGTCGGGATTACCTCGTGCTTGAGTATTAAGGCATCTAGTAAGTTTTCTTCGTCACCCTTCAAGGTATGAAGGGCATCTAGCATCTGAGCAAAGGTCATGTCTTCAGGACGAAGTTGAGAAGGGCCGGAGGATTGGCCCTCTTGTGGAGGAGCTGTTCCGGGTCTGGGGGTCGAAACCCGGGTCGTTTGAACGTCCGGGTTAGGAGAGCCCGGCTTGGTCTCCAAGATGATGTCTTCGTCCACTTCTTCAGAGGGCTGGGGTGATGCAGTTTTCGGTGGAATTGGGTCCTTGAAAGGGTCTTCTTCTTTTCCGTCCTCGGCCTCGTCTTCAATCTCAACGTCCATGTCATCACTCGGCTTCTCCTCTTCCTGTCCTTCCGGTTCAGGAATATCCTGGTCGCTCAGCGTAACTGTGGCGCTGAAGACAAGAAGGAGGACATGGATCGGTGGAAGGTACCGAAAAAGGAAAGGTAACAAGTACGAGAAAATGCAAATAAAGGTAGTTACCCGGTATTTACGGCGTAGTCCGGAGGAAGTTCGCCACTGGAAGCGGATGACGTTGGCAAGAGCACTGGCTGCGGGACGCGAAATTGCCCGGCAAGTGGATGAGTAGGAGACGGGTGACGCTGAGGAGATTGGGAAGGTTGAGCTGGAGGGGTACTGGCTCGATGAGTAGGTGAAGTGGGAATACCCGGGTTAAGGGATCATCCCCCGGAGAATTCCGGGTCACCCTACGTTTAGTCGGAAGAGGATCCTTCAAGAAGGGTGAATGTGATAATCGCTCGTTAAGTTCATGCATAGCAGCAAAGGAGTAAGGCGCACGAGACACAGAAGAGAAGGGAACCTTTTCAACTACCCCTCTAGCCTTCCTTTTGTTTCCAACTGGAGGCTCCCGGTCAGACTCGGTGGCTTCCGGGTCATTTTCTTCTTCCTCCTCGTCATCCCCCGACCCTGAAAGCCGAGTAAGTATCAGATAAGGAAACAGCACAGATAAAAGGCAGGTATAAAGGTTATGGAGGAATACCCTCATCATCATCCACAGACTCGACCTCTTCTTCGGGGTCTTGAGAAGGAGGAGAGTTTTCGACTTTCCAGAAGGGATCGTCAGCCTGTAAACAGGTAAATACAAATGATGGTTAAAGGCTGTAGCGGACGAAAGTACTGAAATAAGAAAAAGGGGGCAGGACTCACCGCTGGGGCGGGATTCTCCCGAGTAAACGGGGGTAACCCGGCGGTGTTCTTTATGACGTCCAATCTCTCCACCAAGAAGCCCTTGATGGTCTTGATGGTGTTACCGGCAGGGAAGTTTTTGGTGGAGTAGCGGAGGGAGTCTGTGATATGGCCCGAGTATTCGTGCAGCAGTTTTGAACGAATGGAGTTGGGTTGAACCCGGAACTCCACCCAGGTCTTTACTAAGTTGAGCCCGAGAAGGCCATGGCTGAGAAAGCTGCTAATTTGGCCAGAAGGGGCTGAATCGCTTCCCTATCAGGATCAGGCGCAAAAGCATTGAAAGACGCGGAGGGTTCGAGGGGGTCTCCGAGTAACCCGGCAATTTCCTCTCGCCATCCGGAGAGGTATCATGGCAATAGAAGAAGGATAGCTGCCAATTTTTGGCGTGGGAGTTCAGATTAAGGGCTGGCATCAGCGAGTGCTTGCGGCGTTGGATAGATACCCCGCCGCAAGTAAGGATTGCTCCGTCATCGCTCTCGCGGCACGGTTCACAGTAAAATAACTCGGTAAAAAGAGCTAGGCTTGGTTGAATGCACAGGTAAGACTCGGACAAGACTATGAAGTGGGTGATGTTCAGCATAGAGTTAGGCCCTATGTCGAACACCCGGAGGCCGTAGTGGCTTAGGATTTCTCGGAAGAAGGGGTGACCCGGAGGACGGAACCCCCGGATCACGTGCTCGGTAAAGCAGATTACCTCATTCCCGGTAGGAGTGGGACGGGTCTCATCGCCAGGAGCCCTCCAGTGTATTTCCTTTTGGGAAGGAAGGATTCCTAGCTCGGCCATCCCATCCAGTTTGGCCTTCGTTGTTGAAGACCGGCCCCAGTCGGCAGAAGCGGTTTGGGAGGTCTTTGCAGGAGCCGGGTGTTTTCCCTGTCTTTTAGGAGCCATGGAGCTGACCTGCAAGGGACAAGAAATGTGTGGGGTAAGATTCGGAACATCAACTCATTTGAATCTGGAGACATTAAGACGCTGAAGGCTAAAACAAGACCCGGGTAATGCGCTACGAAGCTAAGTGCTGAAGATTTTCCGGGTGTCGGATGAAGTTGAGTAAATTGTTAATTACTTACGTATTGAGGTGGGTTGGGTGAACATGGATGGTTGCCCATACCTTACTGAGGAGGGATTAACTGGAAAAGAAGGATTATCCGGGTGTTAATGCGGCAGGCGGAGAAAACAAGGCGGAACGGATCTAGAATCGAAGGACTTGCAAGTAATCTTATATGAAGTTTAATGGTTAATAAGGGCGCGGAAATGGGTGGTGATTGCGTATCAGGTGCTTGAAGAAGCTAAGGACTATCGAAGCGGACTAATTTGATGGTTCCCTAAAATTGATTTGCGGGTTGACTCAGATCCAATCTTGGTCAAATTGATGAAATTGCCGGTTTCAGTTGGATGGTTGAGAGGGGCTTACCGAAGGAGTTGAGGTCCGAACTGAGGCCGGTGCGCGGCGCGGCTTGAGTGTCTCACCACAGTCCTTGATGAAAGAAACAAGAGCGTGGCGGCGGGGCTCGATGGCGGCGCTGGAGAGCTCGAGGTCGGGTGCGGCCGGAGGTGGCCTTATCTCTGGAAGCGCGCGTGAGCCCGGCGGCCGGAACTGTGAGGGAGCGAGGAGAAAGAAATGACGAAACGAGGTGAATGGTTTAGGGTTACCCTCTGCTGATATTTATAAGGGAGGTGGTGAGCTCACCCGCGGCCAGAAAGCCGGAAATTGCGGAACAGTAATTATCCGCGCGGATTTGGCGTTGTGGGCGTTCGGAGCAAGGGTTCAAATATGGAAAGGCCCATTAGGCGTTCGAGGAAGGATCGAGCTATCGGGATAGCGAGCGCCTCAAGAATGAATCCATGAAGCCCGCGCTATCCTGGGGACTACTGATGAGGGGATAGTAACCCGGTATGCCAACTCCCAGGTGTAATCCGGCCCAAACGGCGGATGGACCAAATCCGGCTAAGAACAAAGAAGCTTCAGAAAGGCCCAGGGCTTGTAAGGATCGTAACCCGGATTGTGGGTTATGGTAAGGAAAGTTAGGTTTGTATATAGAGTTCGAGTAGGACTCAAGGAGCGCTTTGTATGGCAAGCCAAAGGGGGTATGAGTACTATATAAACCAACCCCTAGGCTTCGCCTGAGAGAGATTCAAGTCATAACTGTAACACCTATTATCGAGTGTCCAGTATAATCATATCGAGATCCGGCGAGTTGTGTTCCGGCTCTTAGATTGCTCTTCGCCATGTCTTCCTTCAAGCTAAATCCTCTCCCAAATACCTGTGTCGACTTGCCCCTAGATCAGTTACCCCCGGTAACATCTGCCGTGATTATCCCACGACAGGCCTAGCTGTTTATTAAAGCAATTTAACCCGGCCTCCATTGAATTTGTAAGTTTGATAATTTTGCATGGAATAGCGTGCACTTCAAAGAGAATATCGTGAAGCCCAAGCTATTCTGGGGACTACTGATGGAGAGATGATAACCCGGTAGGCCAACGTCAAGGTGCAACCCGGCCCAAAGGACGCTGCGCATGATCCGGCTAAGGATAAGGGAACTTCTAGAAGGCCCAAGTTCATAGGCCTGGTAACCCGGATTGTGAGTTACGATAAGGAAAGCTAGGGTTTGTATGCAGTGTCCGGGTAGGATTCAGGGTGCGCCTTGAAGGGCAAACCAGGGGGTCCGGGTGCTTTATAAACCGCCCCCTAGGACTAGTTGAGAGAGATCCAAGAGTTCTAGCAATATCGCTTGATATCGAGCATCCAGTGTAACACGAGAGTTGAGTTAATATATCGAGATCGGAGACTCGGCGACTTGATTGCCGGCTACCAGATCGAGTACCTTCATGTTTTCCTCTGAGCTAAACCCTCTCCCAAACGCCTGTGTCATCTTGCCCCAAGATCAGTTACCCCCGGTAACGTCTGCCGTGATCATCCCACGACAAAAGACCTACCAAGAAATTGGCAAGCCTTGGAAGTGGACTTCCTATCATCTTGATCACCCGCCTAATCGGAATCAGTGTATCCCTTGAGAGAAAATTGTGCCCCCTTTGGGTACCACAAACCGAACCTTGGGGTATGAACCAAATACCGAAAGATTCTATGGACCGCCATTAAATGGCTTTCCTTAGGAGCCGCTTGATACCTTGCACATACACCTACACTCAAAACGATATCGGGCCTAGATGCACAAAGGTAAAGCAAATAACCAATCATAGAACGATACAACGTTTGGTCTACATCTTTACCCTTCGAGTTACGTGATAGGTGGCACTTGACTTGCATAGGAGATTGCTTGATCTTTGCATTTTGGAAGTTAAACCTCTTGATCATGTCTTGGGTATACTTGGCTTGAGAAATGAAAGTCCCACGAGCCAATTGCTTGATCTCAAAGCCAAGGAAGAATTTAAGCTCTCCCATCATAGACATCTCAAACCTGTCAGTCATAAGCTTTGAGAAATCATTATTGAAAGCTTGGTTAGTTGAGCCAAAGATAATATCGTCCACATAGAGTTGGAAAATGAAAATCTCTCTCTTTACTCTCTTTGTGAAGAGAGTGGGGTCGATCTTGCCAACTTCAAAACCACGGTCATCCAACAACTCTCTAAGGTGCTCATACCACGCACGTGGTGCTTGTTTAAGTCCATAGAGCGCCTTATCGAGCTTGTAGACATGGTTAGGAAAGTTGAGGTTCTCGAACCCCGGGGGTTGCTTAACATATACCTCCTCTTTTAGTGGACAATTCAAGAAAGCACTTTTGACATTCATTTGTTGCAATTTGAAATTATGTGAAGATGCATAAGCAAGGAGGATACGGATGGACTCAAGGCGAGCCACGGGAGCATAGGTTTCATCAAAGTCAATGCCTTCAACTTGAGTGTAACCAAGAGCTACCAATCTTGCCTTGTTCATTATGACAATGCCATGCTCATCTTGCTTGTTCTTGAAAATCCACTTAGTGCCAATACCATTGTGGCAATCTTTGGGCTTCTCAACTAATCTCCAAACCTTGTTGCGCTCAAAGTTATTGAGCTCATCATGCATAGATTCAACCCAATCGGAGTCCTCAAGTGCTTCAAACACTTTCTTTGGTTCCACCATAGATATGTGAGCTTGATGCTCACTAAAGTGTGCCAATTTCCTTTTTATGATCTTCTAGCTTGAATATCTTCCAAGACCTTGTTGTCTTGGGCATCAATATGCTTCAATGCTCTTCTTATCCTTCTAGCACAACGGGCTTTGATCTCCTCATTATTGCGAGGAGGGATCACTTGATCATCTTGATCATTTGGGTCCCCGTCTTGACCAACTTGGCCTTGATCATCATCATCATCATCAATAACATCTTCAACACTAGCTTGAACTTGAGGATAGGATGAATAGGATGGTTGATCTTGGCCTTGACCTTGACTAGCATGAATGATAGGAGTGGTTGAATCTTGCGTAGTAACTTGGTCAATAAGAGGAGGGTCTTCAACATGTTCTTGGTTAGGTGCAACACTTGGCTCCTTGGCTTGTTCTTCTACTGTAGATGTGACGCCCCGAGATCGGGCACTATGCAGATTCCAGCATATCCGCCAAAATCCACATAATAACCGATTCCAGGTTGCCACTTGTGATAACATTACAACAGTTCACGAATAATCCACAACAACAACAGAAAAGATATATACAAGAAGACTCAAACGAGTCAAGGATACAACTGATACAATACAAAGATCCAAATAACAGCGGAAGAAACAACATAGCGTCCGGCTACGGACAAGATACAAATTGGACTAAGAGTCCTGAAGATAACCGAGAGCGTCCAATCCCTGCCCAGGCCAAGCCGGAGGGATTCCCAAGCTAACGTCGTCAGACTTCAAACCTGTTGACTGCAATTTGGAATATGCAGCCACGAAAAGGGATTCGTGGGTCAGTACGGTTAAGTACTGGCAAGTGGATAAACCATACTCACAAGATACCAGCGTAACCAATCATCACAAGATACAAATACTTTGGGTTCAACGGAAAAGAAAGGATTATTGCAAAGAAGCGGCAGCGGGATGCACCAACTAACTACAGAGACTCGCTACAACATCCGGCTAAAAGAAAGGGATAAGATAGCGGATCAGAACCAACTACAACAACTCACCAAGCAATACCCATCCAATGTTACCCCCTACTAAGGAAGCAACCCAAGGAAACTCACACTGTTGATTAAGGTGACATTCATTTTTATGGTGGAGGTAATCTATATTACTAGTCAATTTATCATCGTTAAGTGTAAGTTGTCTGAGTACTTGTTAGCCAGCACTTACACCAAGTCATCCATAACCGCGGACAACACGGCTTCTCGAGAAGATTTAACCCTGCAGGGATGCACCAATTTGGCCGTACACGTAAGAATAACCCGTCAGACGGGAGATCAACCCACCAAGCGAGGTACTCAACACAACCCAACTCTTCTTCGCATCAAGCCCAAAGAACCCCGTGCAGTTGAGCGCACGGCTAATCAAGCCCCACGAAGAAAAGGGGACCCTCATAGCACTCTAAGAACGTGTCTCCCTAAATGCTGACTACAAAAGTTCCACCCTGGCGCCAAGGGTTCGCACCTGCATATGCATGCGGCAAATGGAAAACCCGAACTAAATGAGACGATTTGGACGAGACGCGAATCGAATCAGAATTGCGGGGGGCGCCCATACTCGCTTCCCACATGCGGTTAGTGCGCTCATCATGGATCAATGGACAAGACCCTTTTCCTAATTAGGGTCGACACTAGCAGGCCTCAAAACCACGCCGGGCCTCCTGCCAGTGCCTTATCATCAGATTATTATTACCCAAAACATTAACATGTTGTTGATTAAGTTGAAACCCAACTATCAAACTAAACAGGTGATAAGACGGACAACAAGACTTGAGCGCAAACAACACTAAGCATGCCACTACGACACGAGGGCCAACAGGGTAAACAAACAACAGTTAATAGGAAGTGGAAGGAAGGCTATATCATGGCTGCAAAGTAACATATGATAGGATCAAGACACAAGCATCGAATCATAAGGCTAGCATAATAACAACGGAAAGAATCGGTAACAAGTGATGAAAGGCAGCCAATTGGGAGCAAGTGAGTATACTTTCCTGGAATCCAGCAAGTAGAGGTACATCCGCAGAACTTGTCGTTGCTCACATCATCTCAACGTTCTATCCGCGAAGAAGCAACAAACTAGCACAAACATCGGATGCAACAATTACTTCTACGGCAAAAGATCCAGCATGATCAAGATATGGATGCATGACAAGTTTAAGGATGCATCAAAGATAAACTAGTTGACATGGTAAACATATTTAAATGGGCCCATATGCAATTTGGGTTGCATATCGAAAAGCCCATGAATTAATGTTGAATTAAGTGATCTACAAATACCCATCATGTGAAAGTTGATTAGGATGATGCATGGATGATGAAAACAATAAGAAAACAACAATAGCTTCAATTTGAAATGTTGTTTACTAAGTTTGGAATTTTATTTATTAAGTTATGAAATTTGGCTTCTTAAGTGAGTTGTCGAGACATCGTAGTAGTTTTCATAGACTGGGGTGCCATGAGACTACGGTAGAGACGTGGGGTAACGGGATAGCGTAGTAACACAGAACACGGGATTTTACCCAGGTTCGGTACGTCGCGACAGTACGGCGTACCTACTCCTGCACTTCTCACTAATTGGGACTAAAGCCCGTATAACAGGGTTACAGTGTAAGGGAATAGATCTAGTTACTCGTCGAGGATGAGCTTCTCGGCGAGTTGCGTAGAGCTTTAGCTTGTGAAACTTGAACCTAGAACCTATGTAATCTATCTCCCGTCCGGCTTTATATAATAGCCGGATTAGGGCTTACAGAACAAGAAACCTAGAAGACTACGTTTAACTTGTAACTTGGAAAGTAAGGAATCCGTCTTCTCCTCCAAGCCAGATCACATGGGCCGTGATCCGGGTTCTTCTAGAATCCGGCTTCTGCGCGTCGGACTACTGGGCCGCCCAATGGACCTAAGCCCATTACCATGTAGGCCACCCTGGTAGTCCGGCTCTTTTGTCTACCATCTTCTATACCCCTATTCAGTATATATCCGACAGTAGCCCCCAGGAAGGATCAAAACTCTGATACTCCGCCTTTCGTCAAATACATTTTGTCCGGGAAAACTTGATTCAGCAGTCTTGATTCTTTCTTCTTTCCTTTTGAAGGAGATGGTAACATAAAACTCGGAACTATGAAAATCCGGCTTTTCTTCTCGCGATCCTTCGCGGAAAAGGAACTTATGACATCAGCGCCTTAATCATGCTGACGCAAGCGCCGCTTGGTTTAACGCGGGAAACCCTGCAACGTATCTCTGACAGATTCTCACGAGAAACGAGGAGATGGCCATCATTCCTCTGTCGTTTCGTTTCCCGGATTTTCCGGCGAGCGACACGCGTCGAACATCCAACGGTCAAAAGAGCCGTTGGCACGTATCTAAACGGATATCTGGCTATAAATAGCCATCATCGTCCTCCTCCGAAACTTTCCTCACTCCCACACTGCCCACGCCATTGACGCGAGCTCGAGAGCAAGTTTCCTGCCCCAAGCGCACTTAGCTTCCAAGCACGCAGGACGCACCAACGCACCACCAAAGGATGGCATCCTCGCCGCCTTCACCGACCCGCGCCGCCATCGACGAGCTCGTCAATGACCTAGATCCGCAATCGGGAGCGCAAAAGCCCACCGGCGGTGAGCCGGAGAAGACCACGGCTTCCGCGGCGGGAGAGAACACTTCCGCCGCCGCGGACATAGCATCATCAAGCGCCGCGACAACCCCACCGTTTGCACCCGAAACGGTGGAGGAAAAGATCGAGCTCCTCGGCGACGAGCTCGCCGCCGCGGAGGCCGCCGCTGCCGCCACCGCCGGAGCGGAGGAGGAAGCTGAATCTGCAGGAAACTGGATTGCCTGCAGTATTCCTCCGGCTCTCCTTCCAAACCTGGAGAAGGAGGGCCTGGTACTTAAGAAGAAATGGCGGCTCCCGGAGGAAGAGACCAAGCCAACGCCGAAAAACGGCGAACGGGTACTTCTCACTTCCCACCTCCTACGGGGTATGGGACTTCCACCTTCTTCTTTCTTCCTCCAAGTTCTTTCCCATTACGACATCCAGCCCCACAACCTTCCCCCCAATTCTATTCTTTACATGGCCGGCTTTCAGGCCCTGTTTGAAGGCTACTTAGGGATAGAACCTAGGCTAGACTTCTGGATGTACTGCTTTGGGGTTAAGCGGAACTCTTCGGAGGGCGCACTCCCAACTTGCGGGACCATATCCTTTACTCTTCGGAGATTCCGACAGGATTGGTTCCCCAAGATTAAGACCTCAGAATCCGTCAAATTTTGGACGGGTTCTTTCTTCTATCATCCCGACGTGCCCTTTCCTAAAAAGGCCGTCGGGGTTCCACCTTTTGTGAACTCTGCCGCTGTTCCCCAGGATAACTGGGGAACAGAAGCCGTCCAAGTTCTGCCGCCAGATCTGTTAAAGATCAAGCGGTGCATCGCCAAGCTCACCTCCATGGATCCGCCTCTAACCGGTATGGACACGGTTCTATGCTGGCTGATTAGGCGGATCCAGCCATAGCCAACCACAGCGGCCGTTTCCTGTGTGAATACACGGGAGTCAACGATCCGATGCGGACATCCGCCAAGGATTGGCCCGCAAAGGAACTTAGGCGGCGCATCAACCATTTGGTCGCATCGCGCGACCAATACACAGAGAGTCGGCCAATGTACACGGCCGAAAATCCGGTTCCCAAGGTAATTTTTCAGTCATTTGGGTACAATTTTATTTTATCTCGGATTTCCCAGCTTCTGATTTTGGTTTTTGCTTATTCGACAGTTCGAGGATCTTTCAGACTCGGACTTGGTGTCTGAGGCTGAGCTGGACGCGCTGCGCACCGCCGCTACAGGTGGGCGCAAGCGCAAGAAGATAATTTCCTCGGATGAAATTATCGATCTTGACGGAATCCCCGTCGCCACTTCCAGGTTATTTTCTTCTGGGTTTTTCTTTTATGGGATCTTTTTCGTCCATCTTTGGTGTTTTAACCTTTTCCGGGTTTTGGTTTTTAGCCTTCCCCCCTCCAGCCTGAAGCCGAAGAAGCTGAAGAAACTCAAGGTTTCTTCCAGCCGAGGCAGCCAACCTTCTCCTGCCGTCGCCCCTGACACGCCAAGCACGAGGGCAAAAGAGCCTACTGCAGCCCCCACCACCAAGCCCCCGGAGCCCAGCCAGCCCATTGTGTCCGACCCGGACACGAGGGAAAGGGCGGCCCCAGAGGTGGAAAAATTACATCGGACTTTCGACGAGGAAATTCCCACCTTTGACAAGGATTTCAAAGCTATCAATGACGGCTTGGACGCAGCCGGAAATCTCTTCGCGGAATACGCGAAAGAATTCAAAGAAAACTTGGCAGGTTTGCAGCGCATGAGCCAGGTATATAACTCTAGCCCCCAAGCATTAATCAAAATGCGTGCTTTTTGCTTTGATGCTTTTTGTACTCATTCTTCTCCTTGCCATGTTTCAGCAAACCTCGGAAGCCATCAACAGGGAAGTTTTCCGGAAGCTTACCATCAAGAATAAAGAAGTTAGAAGTCTTCTCTCTATTCTTGAAGAAAGGGAAGCAGAGCTGGAATCAGCTAAGCTCGCATTGTCGGAAACACAAGGTGAACATTTTCCTTTTGAAATTTCCGATTCAATCATTTGCTTAAGTTTTTTCCGAGAAGCTAGCTAACTCGGATTTTTCCCTTGCTTTTCAGCTGCATTAGCTGAGGCTAAACAAGCAGCAGAAGATTCTGGCAATGCCGAAATTCTCCGCAAGGAGAATGTTGAGCTTCACAAGAACCTTGTGAAAGCTCAACAAGACTTGGAAGCCAGCAACCTGGCCCTTGGAGTTTCTAATTCCAAGGCTTCCGAGCAGGCGGAGAAGGACAAATCCACCATCCGGGATTTGACCGATGCTCTGAACCTTCGCCTGGAGGAAGTTTCCGAGATCGACAAGCTCATTGGTAAATTTCTAACTTATGTACCATTTTTCCATGTTTTCATTTCTCTGGTTTTCTGTCTAACCCTTTTGGGTGTTTTATTGGAAAAAACCAGGAGATACCCCAGATGGCACTCGGGCTGCAGGCATCCGAGCTTTCGGGGAGACATGGAATTTGATGAAGGCTGCTGCAACGCAGCTAGTAGACAAGTTTCTTCCCGAGAAATCTGGGGAGTGCTCGGAGGTTGAGAAGCTTCCGGGTGCCATCATGGAGGTCGCGGAGTCGAAGGAATCTCTCCTTCGCTCCGCTGCACGGGGTGGTGCGCGCATGGCTCTTGGCCTCATGCGCATGCACTACCCTAGTGCTAAATCCTGGCGCGTGGCGTCCGGTGTCCCTCAAGGATACACGGATATGCAGCGAAACACCATCTTTGGTGAAGTCAAGGGCCACGCTACCCAGATTGCCTCCATGGTAAACATTTCCATCAACTATCCAGAAGCAGAGATTCCTCCAATCCCTCAAGACGAAAGCAGCGAGGAGGAGTCAGATGCTTGAAGGGTCACCTGGAACCTGGATAGAAAAAGTAGACAGTAGGAGCATTACTATTCTCTCAATGTAATCCAAAATGTAATGCTTCTTTTTATATGAATGAAACTTCCATCTTTTGCAGTTTAAATTATGAAAATCTTTGCAAGTTTTTGGGTTTTATCATTCCTTTTTCTTCTAGGTTCTCTGGTGTGTATGCTTTAATTGTCCTTAGTGTTTGAAATGGCTCAAATAGCAATATGAATCTTCATGCCGAGTAACTGGGGACGAACCAAGCAGTTTTTAAAACTCGGAAACATGGATCATGCTAAAGGCATTTTTACTAACTAGTTCCAATAACCCAACACACACAATCAGATAAGACTTAGAGAATTTAAGGAAAGTTTTTTAAGTGAAACTTGGGCACACAGGCAATTCAAGTTTCCCTTAGCCTTTAACAGGCTGAAAAATCATTCAGTTTTGTAACGCCGAGTACGCAAGCATAATTCGGGTTAACGTTGAGAAATTTGTAAGATCATTGGGAAATAGATCAGGCGGAAACACTTTGCACTTATGAAGAATATGGATGACAGCATTCCGACAACTTTATTTCATGATCTCAAAAGATGTTTATATAGAATTGAACTAAGTACGGAAAGGCACATAACTTTCTATACGTTCCCAGGCTTCCGCAATCCACTTGACTTTGTCGAATTTTTTCAGCATCTTGTAAAGTGGTAAGGTTTTATCCCCCAGCCGACTAATAAATCTGCTGACAGCTGCAGCGGAACCCGTCAATCTTTGGACATCTTTTACACATGTAGGCTTTGAGATATTCAAGATTGCCTTGATCTTTTCCGGGTTAACTTCTATTCCTTTGTGAGAAACGATGAAACCCAGAAGTTTTCCTGAGGGAACCCCGAATACGCACTTAGATGGATTCAACTTCATCTTGTAAGTGCGCAAGTTTTCGAAGGTTTCTCGCAAATCCTCAAGGAGTGTATCTTTTTCCTTGGTTACGACAGCGATATCGTCCACGTAAACATGGACGTTTCTGCCAATTTGACTATGCAAACAGCGTTGCATGCAACGCTGGTAGGTTGCACCTGCGTTCTTCAGGCCAAAAGGCATGGTTACGTAATAGTACGTCCCATACGGGGTTATAAAAGAAGTCTTGATTTGATCTTCCTTTTTCATGCGTATTTGGTGGTACCCGGAGTATGCATCCAAAAAGCATAAAAGCTCAGAGCCTGCAGTGGCGTCTATTATTTGATCGATTCGCGGCAACGCAAACCTATCTTTCGGACACAACTTGTTCAATCCTGTGTAATCTATACACGTTCTAAGAGCAGTGGTGTCTTTCTTCGGCACTAATACCGGATTTGCGGACCAATCAGTATGGATTACTTCCTTGATAAAATCCGCTGCTAAAAGCCGGATAATTTCCTTGCCAATAGCCTTCCGTCTTCTTCCGTCAAATCGACGGAGACCTTGTTTGACGGGTTTTGATCCGGGAATAACCTTGAGTTGGTGCTCAGCAAGTTCCCTGGGTACGCCTGGCATGTCAGCTGGACACCAGGCAAAAATATCCCAGTTCTCACGGAGGAACTTGATGAGCTCGCCTTCCTATTTGTCGGTCATCCCAGTCCCTACGACGACAAATTTTGTCGGATCTTTGGGATCTAGGATTACCTGTCTTGTATTCTCGGACGCCTTGAAGCTATCTGTTGGCTTCCGAGTCTCTTTTCCTGCCGGCATTTCTTTCGGCGATACCTCTTGGCTAATTCCTTCAGTTCCTCCTTGCTATAACTCTCTGAGCAAAGGGCGTTTTCTTTCTCCAACTCGTTTGCCAGCTTGAAATCACCGGCAATGGTGATTACTCCTCCTTTGGGTCCTGGCATCTTCAGCTTGTTGTAGATATAGCAAGATCTTGCCATAAATTTGGCGAAAGCCGGACGTCCGAGTATTGCGTGATACACGCTTTCGTACGGCACTACTTCGAAGGATACTTTTTCCTGCCGGAAGTGATCTTTATCTCCGAAGGTGACATCTAGGGAAATTTCTCCTAGGGATCGTGCTTGCCTGCCAGGAACAATGCCGTGGAAGCGTATATTGCTGTAGTTGAGCTGGGACTCGGAGATCTTCAAGTGCTTCAATGTATCCAGGTACATTATGTTGATGCTGGATCCTCCGTCCATCAGCACTCTTCTTAGCCTAGTGTTTTGAACAATAGGGCTTACAACAAGAGCTTGTGTGCCGGGTTCAGGGATATTTCCGGGATGATCTGACTGATCCCAGATTATCGGTGTGTTGGAGTACTTCAAGAATTTTGGGGTTGCAGGAACAACCACGTTTATTTCTCGAAGTGTCCTTTTGGCCACCTTTGCTGACGGGGTTGCTAGGAAAGTTAACATTGCTTCTCCGTCAACTCTCGGAAATTTGGGTTCGCCTTTTTGCTGTTGTTCCTGGATTTTGTCATCAGTCCGATTCACTGTCTTCTTTTTCAGCTTCTGGCTTTTGTTTGGCAGGTTTCCTCTTGGAACCCTTCCCTTTATTTCCGGATCCTGCATTGCCTTTCATATGCTTGTTTAGCCGGCATTGCGCGTTTGTGTGGGTTGGTTTCCCAAACTGAGAGTGGTGGACGCAGGGTTCCGACTTAATTCTCTCCCATTCTTCGGGAGTGTAATTGATTGGATCCGGACTGCGGCCTTTCCACTTGTTCACCTTTTCTCCTCCAAAGGCTATGTTGACCTCCTTGGGCTTTGTTGTTGACTCCGGAGTTCCTTTTTTATCGGAGCGAGGTGTTTTCTTGGCCAGTATCAGTGACTCAATGTTGCCTCCTCTTGCTCTGATATCATCTTCGGCTGCAGCATGCTCATTAGCGGTTGTAAGCATAGATCCGAGATCTTTGTGCTTTTTAGAACCAACCATGAACGGTACAAGTCCGGGTTTTAGGCCATTGACGAAAGCATGCATTGCTTGTACGTCAGTTACTCCAGAGCAACTATTCTTCATTGCAGTCCATCTGGAGATGAAATCCACGTATGGTTCGTCTTCAAATTGGGTGCAACGGTTCAGCTGGTTGATGCTATTTGGGCGTTTGTATGTTCCCCGAAAATGCTGAGTAAATACTCTCGCCATATCATCCCAACTGTCGACAGTTCTTGATGGTAAACCATTGATCCAATCTCTGGCTCCGTCTAGCAACATTAGGGGAAGAAACTTGACAGCTTCCAGGTCTGTCCCGTTGTTGATTTGGACGGCTGTGTAATAATCTGAGAGCCAGGTATCCGGGTTTGTACTGCCGGTATACTTTTGGTAGGTTGGACCAACTTTGGCGAAGCCAGAATGCAGGGTTATCCTTCGGATCCTGTCAGTAAAACACTTAGGACCAAATTATAGATCATCCTTTTCTGCTCTATCAATATGTGCAGAATATCTCCCGGCTGAATGGACAGAAGGGGATCTGCTCCTTTCTTTTCCATTGTTGCGGACGCGCTTTTCCGAGGTTATCTCTATCTCTTCCGTTGTCACGCCCACTGGGATTAGGTGGAGTCCTGCTCCTGTACCTTTCCTTATCTTTAGGCGGTGTCCGAGATCTTTCACGTCTGTGAGGTGTATCGTATCTTCCAGCTTTTTCAGCTGGGTTTCTCGGAGGTGGCATTATTTTGCCGTCATTCCGGTGTTTGTCTTCCCGATCGTGTGGTTTATATCCATCTTTCGGGAGATGAGGTCCGGTTCTAGACGCTGCGTCCCGGTTGTCGGGGTTGTCTTGTCTTTTATCGGATCCTCTTTTTATCCGAATCTCCGGGTTCTTCCGGTCCAGGTGCTCCAGCAGCGCAAGTAACTGTTTTGCAGAGGGCGGAATTATCATGCAGCCTCCCTGATCGTTCTTGGCCTCGCTGTTGCTGCTGTAATGCTTTTCCTAAGAAAGCATACACCCCTTGGAGTTTTTCCCCGTTGGAGTACAGATCATTGTTCAGGATGGCGAACGCTGCTTCCGCGTTTTCCGCTGCGGTTTTGTATATTGGTTCGCCCTTGGCATCTTTGCCGTTTAACTGCTTTTGCCAAGATGGGTTATAAAACCTTTCTTTTGGCGGCAGTTCTTCCGGTTTTGCGATTCCGGGTAACCTAGTAGGTTTTAAGGCAGATCTATGCTTTCTCTCGTACTCCTCTATTTCTTCCTTCATGACTTTGATGTCATTATGAGTTTGTTGGAGATGTTGCCGAGATCTAAGCAGATGTTGCTGTTGCCGTTGGAAATCTTGTCTCCTGGCTTCCAGCATCTCAGGGGGTTCATCTGGTCCCACTGGTGTTTGTAATAGTTCTTGCTCTTCCAGTTCTGTCATTGGCGGAGCAGTGATTTCCTTAGATTTCTTTTCCGCGGGCTTTGTGCCACTAATATCTCCAACTTCCAGGTTTTCATCAGCGAGATCAGCTGACTTTTTCTTCCGGAGTTTGTACTGGAGTTTTTTAGAAGCACAGTGCTTTTTCTTGGAAGAAGGAGGGTTTTTGACAGGTTCATCTTCTGTCATCTCCTTGACATTAGGGAATATCGGAGAAGTTTCTCCGTCTTCTCTTTCTTCCACGGGCGGAGGAGTTTTAGGGCTTTCCTGGCTATCGGCACCCGTTGTATCAGCTGGTTTTGCCATTAGCACTTCATGGAATCCTTCTTGAAAGGACTTAACTTTTCTTACGAAGGCATCATCGTCTTCGTCTTCGGAGTCGAAGTTATCCGATCCGGTTTCCGACTCCAATCTCGCCTCTATGGCGGCAAGCACGGACTCTGTTTCCGAGTTCATCGTCTGGTTGACGGATGTCGGATCTTCCGTCTCTGTGACGGGTATTGGTTCTTCCGTCTCTATGACGGGTAGGTTGTTATCTGCCTCTTGCACGGGATTTCCGTCATCCGTGTTTTCAGCGATTTCGGATTGCACCATGCCGATAAAGTGCGTATCACTGTTTTGTCGGCGATCTGAGCAAAATCCGGCATCATAGTCGTCTTCGACTGGGTATAGGGCGGGTGGGATATATTTGCTTCCACCGCAAAACCCCATTGCCTCTGCAGTTAGTCCGATAAAGATGTTAGCAGATCCAATCGGTAACACGCAGGCACTTACCAGGTGGTTTTGCGCCGGTATGTAGGATCCGTTGTCGAGGAAGCGCCCGACGTCGTCGTCGAATTCCAGGCTTCCGACAGTGATCGATCTTCCAATTCCGCCGAGTATCCCAGATCGGAATTTCACGCCTGACGTCGTTTGCCCCACGGTGGGCGCCAACTGTCGAGACATCGTAGTAGTTTTCATAGACTGGGGTGCCATGAGACTACGGTAGAGACGTGGGGTAACGGGATAGCGTAGTAACACAGAACACGGGATTTTACCCAGGTTCGGTACGTCGCGACAGTACGGCGTACCTACTCCTGCACTTCTCACTAATTGGGACTAAAGCCCGTATAACAGGGTTACAGTGTGAGGGAATAGATCTAGTTACTCGTCGAGGATGAGCTTCTCGGCGAGTTGCGTAGAGCTTTAGCTTGTGAAACTTGAACCTAGAACCTATGTAATCTATCTCCCGTCCGGCTTTATATAATAGCCGGATTAGGGCTTACAGAACAAGAAACCTAGAAGACTACGTTTAACTTGTAACTTGGAAAGTAAGGAATCCGTCTTCTCCTCCAAGCCAGATCACATGGGCCGTGATCCGGGTTCTTCTAGAATCCGGCTTCTGCGCGTCGGACTACTGGGCCGCCCAATGGACCTAAGCCCATTACCATGTAGGCCACCCTGGTAGTCCGGCTCTTTTGTCTACCATCTTCTATACCCCTATTCAGTATATATCCGACATGAGTTACACAAACATTCATTGTTTTCACCCATTTTAATTGTTCAAAACAGATAACCAAATTCATATTTGGAAAGAACACAAAATTTTAGATGGAATACATATTTCATTTGTTGAATTTGGATTTTAGATGAGCAAGTTATCAATTTGGCAATTTTAATTGAATTAAATAAGAAACAGTTGTTTTCAGCAATTTAAATTATTCAAAACAGAAAACAAAGTTGATATTTGCAAAGTTTAGAGAATTTTGATTGGAAAACATATTTTACTTTTCAAATTTGGAGTTAGAATGAATTAGTTATGATTTATGCAATTAAATCAATTTAAATTGAGCCGGAAGCCCAACATTTAATTTAGGAGGTTCACGTTATTTATCTACCCATCAAGATTAAATTTTGTTTAACATGGAGTGACAAGGATATATATGAGATACACAATTTAATTGGAACCGGGACAATATTTAATTATCCCAACTCATTCCAGATTTAATTATTAGATGATATTACTATTACCCGCACCCACAAGATGCAATGCAACACATGAATGATTTAATATGCACGATATATGTCGTGGGATAATCACGGCAGATGTTACCTGGGGTAACTGATCTTGGGGCAAGTCGACACAGGTATTTGGGAGAGGGTTTAGCTCGAAGGAAGACATGGCAAAAAGCGATCTAAGAACCGGAAAGTAACTCGCCGGATCTCGAATATGAACTACACTGGATACTCGATAATTGGTGATGCAACTACGACTTGAATCTCTGAAGCTAAACCTAGGGGCCGGTTTATAAAGCACCCGTACCCCCCCTTGGCTTGCCCTCCAAGGCGCAGCTTGAGTCCTACACGAACTCTACTCACAAACCCTAGCTTTCCTTACCGCAACCCACAATCCGGGTTACGAGGCCTACAAACTTTGGGCCTTCCAGAAGTTTCTTTATCCTTAGCCGAATCCTGTGCAGCACACCTTGGGCCGGGTTACACCTTGAGGTTGGCCTACCGGGTTACTATCCCCCAATCAGTAGTCCCCAGAATAGCGTGGGTTTCACGGATTCCTCCTTGAAGCGCTTGCTATTCCCTGAAAGAAAACATAAAACACACGAGTTCATGGAGGCCGGTTCAGGTTGCCTTGACAAGCAGCTAAGCACAGCTCCATGGCGACCATACAGTAACCCGGCCTTTCTCCGAGTATCTAACTTGTTTCTCCAAATCTGAATCCCGAAACGTTAAGATCCTACACTCGATACTGATTCCTGACACCTCGGGGTAAATTGTACTTCCTCTTATCAGCAGAGCACTTTACTCCGCATTTGGCGCACACGTCACAAAATTTATGTGGATAATTGCTATCCCACAATTTCCGGCTTCTGGCCGTTATGATAAGTTCACCCTCTTCTTATAAATAGTGGCCGGTGGGTAACCCTAGGCCCTTTACTTTACCTCAGCATTCCCTTTCTCCCCTTGCTCCTTACTTCCTTGCAGCACCGCCGCCAGAGACTCGTGCACACCATCAAAAGCGAGAGCGTCGCCGGCCGCGCTCGATCTCGAGCCATCCTGCGCCGCCATCGAGCGTCACCATCGCATCTTCATTTCTTTCGTGAAAGATCAAGAAGGGGCACACCTCACGACACCTTCGTTCCAGACTTCAATCCCTTTAGTAAGCCTCTCACAGCTGTCCAATTTAGCCTCGCAATTTCTTCAATTTAACCAGGATCGGATCTGGGTCCTCCCGTAAATTATTTTTCCGATATCATCAAATTGGATCGATTCGACACTTCCCAACTCCTTTAGGCACCTGATGTACAGTCACAACTCATCCCCTTATCATTATTAACCACGAAATCTTCTGTAGGGTCACTCGCAAAATTCCCCATCTAGATCCGTTCCTCCTCGATTTTCCGCTTACCACATTAACACCCGGAACATCTTCCCTTTCCAGCTATTTTACTTGCAATAGAAGCATGGGCAACCATCCATGCTCACCCAACTCACCTCAATACGTAAGTAACTAGTGATTTCCTCAACCGCATTTATCACCCGGACAATTCACAACCTTTTGCTCCGTAAGGCGCTACCCGGATATTTTTCAGTCTTCGTACCGCCTTAATATTCCAAACTCGGATAACCCGATATTCCGAGTCTTACTCCCTGTACCTCTTACTTGTACCCTGCAGGTCAACTCTATGGCTCCAAAAAGAGAAGGGAAACAGCCGGCCCCGGCAAAGGCTACCCAAACCATTTCTGCAAATTGGGGCCGGTCTACGGCAACAAAGGCCAAGCTAGACGGGATGGTCAAGCTAGGAATCCTCCCTTCTCAAAAGGACATACACTGGAGGACACCAGGCGACGAGACCCGGCCCACTCCCGCCGGAAATGAGGTAATTTGCTTCACCGAGCACGTGACCTGGGGATTCCGTCCTCCGGGTCACTCTTTCTTCCGGGAAGTCCTAAGCCATTACGGCCTCCGGGTATTCGACATAGGGCCTAACTCTATGTTGAATATTACCCACTTCATCGTTTTATCCGAGTCATACTTGTGCGTTCCGCCAAGTCTAGCTCTTTTTCTTGAACTGTTCCATTGCAAACCGTGCCGCGAGAGCGGCGACGGAGCGCTTCTTACTTGCGGTGGAGTATCTATCCAACGCCGCAAGCACTCACCCATGCCAACTCTGAACCTGAACTCCCACGTCAAAAACTGGCAATTATCTTTCTTTTATTGCTATGACACTTCCCCGGATGGCGAGAGGAAGTTGCCAGGTTACTCGGAGAGTCTCCTTGAGCCTTCCGAATCTTTCAGCGATTTTGCCCCTGACTCTGACAGGGAGGCAATCCAGCCTTTGCTGGCTAAGTTAGCTGCTCTCTCGGCCCAAGGCCTTCTTGGACTTAATTTGGTGAAGACCTGGGTAGATTTCCGGGTTCAGCCCAACTCCATTCGCACCAAGTTAATGTGTGAATACTCGGGGCACATCACGGACTCGCTCCGATACTCCACCAAGAACTTTGCCGTCGGTGACACCAACAAGACCATCAAAAGCTTCCTGACGGAGAAGCTAGAGGTGATAAAAAATGTCGCCGGGTTACCCCCATTTACTCGGGAGCACCCAGCTCCAGTGGTGAGACCTGATTCCTTTAGCTTATTTTGGCACTTTTACCTGCTGCAGTTTCTAACTCTTGCTTTCATCTCTTTGATCACAGGCTGACGATCCCTTCTGGAGGATCGAAACCTCTCCTCCTTCCCAAGACCCGGAAGAGGAGGATGAGCCGGTTGAACACGACGAGGGTATCTTCCCTAATCTTATATTCACCTTTTACCTGTGCTATCTTTCCTATCATCCATCTTTTCCTCGTGTGACACATACTCAACTTTCAGGGTTAGAGGACGAGGAGGAAGAAGAAGAAGATGACCCGGAAGCCACCGAATCCGACCAGGAAACTACGGTCGGGACCAAGAGGAAAGCCAGAGGGGTAGTTGCAAAGGTTCCCTTCTCCTCCATGTCTTCTGAACCCTACTCCTTTGATACTATGCATAAACTTAATGAACGATTATCGCATTCACCATTCTTGAAGGATCCCCCCCCGGCCAAACGTAGGGTGACCCGGAGTTCCCCGGGGGATGATCCCCTTAACCCGGGTATCTCCGCTTCACCTGCTCACCGAGTTAGCCTTCTTCCACCTCAGCCTCCCAAATCTCCTCAACGTTGTCCATCTCCTAATCATCCACTCGCCGGGCAATTCCGGGTACCGCAGCCGGTATCTTTGACGACATCATCTGCCTCCAGCAGCGAGCTCCCACCGGACTATACTGTGAACACCGGGTAAGTGACTTTATTCGATATTCTTTTGCACTTATTAACCTTTTTAATACGTGCCATTAACCACTATATCCCTCTTTCCCTTTAGTGTCCAAGTTACCAACAGTGACCCGGATATTCCCGAAGCGGAAAAGCAAGGAGATGAGGAGCCAAATATTAACATGGATGTTGCTGCTGATGACGAGGCTGAGGACGGACAGGATCAAGACCCCTTTAAGGACCCAGCTCCACCGGAAACCGCATCACCCAAGTCCTCTGAAGAAGTAGACGAAGATATCATCCTAGAGACCAAGCCGGGTTCTCCTAACCCGGGCACTCAGACAGTCCGGGTTTCAACCCCAAGACCCGGAAAGGTCCTTCAAGAGGAAGGCCAATCTTCCGGCCTTTCAAGACTTCGCCCTGAAGACATGACGTTTGCCCAAATGCTTGATGCCCTCTACACCTTGAGGGCCAATGAAGAAAATATCCTAGATGCCTTGATAACCAAACACAAAGTAAACCCGAGTAATATCATCTGTTTCCTCATATAGTCCCCAAGTTCGAAGTGAATTACTAAGTAATTTGCTTGGAACTTTGCATGATATTTCCGACTGACCCTTCTTCGATTTTTCTCCTAGGACTTCGTTGCGCAATCTGAGAAAAAACTAGCCAAGGCCACCAAGCGTATCGAAAAGGAAACGGCCCTTCGCGAAGCAGCTGAAACTGAGACTCGCAGGAGCCAAAAGATCATGAGGAAATACCGGAAAAGAGTGTCGCACCCCGGTTTCTAGAGGATACTCATCGCACGAACTGGAAGTCATGTGCTTGGATTATGGGGCATACCTGCTCCCACGTCCCAGCTTCCTGGTAGGCCTGCGCTTATGCGCGACAACACAAGCCCTGCTCCCACCGTCGAAGTAAACTATCCGCTAGGAACCTAAGGCACTACTGTCGACGTACTTCATATTCAAGCACGCACTGTACGTCAACAGCTTTGAACGAAATGATAGCACAAACTGTCTCTGAGACACAAAAGAATGAAATAAGTTTGCAAATAGCCTTCACTAAGGCAGAGATAGCAAAACACTCATCCAGAGGACACATGTCCCAACATATCATCCATTACATCAGCGGAAGCAATCAAATGGGTCTGAGTACAGACAAATCCAAGGCTTAAGAAGCCGGAGAAAATAACGAAAAACGAAGCCCATCCACGTAGGTCCTGGATCCTGCCCGGGGTCCAGCCAACTACTCGTCTGCAGTGTCGTCGAACTCCACAAAGTAGCCATCCTGGTGATCATCGTAGCCGTAGTCGTACTCTGCGTAAACCACAGCCCCAACGGGGTCAGTACATCCAAGTACTGGCAAGCAAGACTCACACTTCATCAAGGAGTTACCCGTCAACACAAGCATTGATGCTTGGGATCAACGGAAGAAGATAGGTATAATAAAAGCTGCAGTGGGCTGCTCTAACCAACTACAGAGATAACTACTTGTGTCCGGCTAATAGAAAAGATAAGATCGAGGAATTGTAACCAACTGAAGGATAACTTCAAAACAAACCCATCCTGGATCTCGCCCCTTATCCGAAGAAGCAATCCGAGGATAACTCACACCGTTGTAATCAGGTGAATCAAGTTATTGTGTGAATAATCTATTACTAGTCAAGTTATTAGTCATTGGGTGAACATGATTGATCATTATGTTGAAGTTGTCCTGAGTACTTGTTAGCCAGTACTTTCACCAAGTAATCCATAACCGCGGAAAACACGGCTTCTCGAGAAGATTTATCCCTGCAGGGGTGCACCATAGTAACCGTACACGTAAGAATATCCCGCCAGATGGGAATCAAACCCACCAAGCGAGACACTCAACACAACCAACTGTTCTTCGCATCAAGCCCAAAGCACCGCGTGCTGTGCGTGCGCGGCTAATCGAGCCCCCCGAAGAAAAGGAGACCCTCATAGCACTGGAAGACCACGCCGCCCTAAATGCCGACTACAAAAGTTCCACCCTGGCCTCGGGTTCGTACCTGCATATGATGCAGCAAATGGAAAGCCCGAACTAGTACGGCGATTTGGACGAGATGCGAATCGAGTCAAGTTGAGGGGGGCGCCCATACTCGCTTCCCACATGCGGGTAGTGCGCTCATCATGGATCAGTAGACAAGACCCTTTTCCTATTAGGGTCGACACTAGCAGGCCTCAAAACCACAAAGGGCCTCCTGCCGGTGCCTTATCATCAAATTATTATTAACAGCAGCATTAACAGGATTGATTGATTAACATTCGAGCCCTAGGAACGGTAACAGATAATAATAGCACGATAATAAAAGAAGTAACCGACAACAGGCTCGAGCAAAAGCAACCCTAAGCATGCTAGATAAGAACAGGCACAAACAAAGGCTGTGGGTATGGAGGTGAGGCAATATCATTGGTTCAGGGAATCATGTGATGGGTTCGGAGAATAGCAACGATACATAGGGCTAGCAATAGTAGACAAAATGATAGTATCGACAACAAGTGTGGAAGAGAACTCGATGATTCATGTGAGTGATAACTTGCCTGGAAGCTCAGCAGCCGGGTACTGGGCTAGGTCCTGGGTAGTGGTGTCGTAAGGCTCGTCGGTACCAACGTCGTCGTCTAAGCGAGAAGAAGCAAAAACAACAACGAAGGAAGACGGCAATCAATACATGGCATATGTGCACAAACATTGGGATGATGCATGTCATGTTTAATAGATGCACCAAAATAAACTAGTGGATATGATACACAAGTTTAAATGGATTCCATATGCAAAGATTGCATATGGCAAACCCATGCCTTAGAGTTGAATTAATTGTTCTAACACTAAGCATCAGGTGTTGGTGAGTTAGCATGATGCATGCATGATGAATAACAAGAGGATAACAATTTAAATGCAATTGGAATGATAGTTAACCATTTTTAGAACACATTAATCAAGTTTGGAAATTTTGTTACTTAATGGCATTAAACAAGTAGTTGTTGTTTTCACCAAGTTAAAGGGTGCAAAACAATTAACAAAGTTGATATTTGAAAAGGTTATCAAATTTTAGTTGGATTACATGTTTCACATTTTGAAATTGGACTTTGGATTATTTAATTATGAATTAAACAATATTAAACAATTTTTAATTGCATTAATCAAGATTTAAATTGTTTAGGCAATTTAAATTATTCAAACCAGAAAACAAAATTTATATTTGGAAAGTACATGAAAAGTTGATTGGAAAACATATTTAGTTTGTGGAATTTGGAATTTTTATGAACAAGTTATGAATTTTGCAAGTTTAAGTGAATTTGACAAGTTTTCAAATTTTGCACCAATTTAAAATATTCAAAACAGTAAACAAATTTTATATTTGGATAGAGCATTTAATTTTGGACAGAAAACATATTTAAAAGTGAAAATTGGAGTTAAAATGAATTTGTTATGCATTTTAGAATTATAGGGTGCAATCTGCCATTTTAATGCATCTAGGGAGTTAGGAAAAAAATTTCCAGGGGCTAGAAATAAGGGCCAGGGGCCTAGTGGTGATTTGCTAAACATTCCAGTACCAAACCATTGTAAAAAAATAAAACTTGTTTTATTTGGGAGAGAGGGGACTCGATCCCCTCACCTCCTGGTTGCAAGCAAGGAACAGAACCAGTGGGACTGGTGCAGCTTTGTTGGTGGGAAGGCAACTCGGAATAGGATAAGGTGTTGGTACTGGCTGTACCGAATTAAAACAGAAAAAGAGCAGGAAAAGAGTGGGGCTGGGAATCGAACCCGCAACCTGGGGCTCGAGCGCTGTGTGCTGCGACCAGATGGGCTGCTGCGCTGTTGTGATGGAGAAGGGGCTGGTTTGTTTTTGAAGATTACAAACGCCTGATAACTGAACCTGCAGGCGCACGAACGGAGCAGCGCTGGTTACTGTCACGAACAGAGCACAATGTGGCGAACTACCAGCAAGAAATTGGTGACCAATCCGCAGGAAAAAGAAGAGGGGATGAGCGGGAATGGAAAGAAGATGGTACCAGCTTCGCGTGGGGGTCCTCGGGATGGCCGGAGGCGGACGGGTGCGGCGGCGATGTGCTCCGGCGGGCGGTGGCCGTGGCACAGTACAGAGGAGGATCTCTTCCTCGATGGTGGCGGCTGAGGGGAGATAGGAGGGAGGAGATGCCTAGGGTTAGGGTTTAGATGCTGGAGGGGGAGAGGAGAATATATAGGAGGGGGAGGACCATCGAGTGGTTGAGGGAGGGGCTCCTGTCGCTGTCCTCCATGGCGTCATCTCCTGTACGGAGGTAGAAGAGGAGGTATCGGGCCAACACAGGTGGGCTGGGCTGGGTCTAGTTGCTGCTGCTCCTCTCCTTTTTATTCTTTCTATTTTATTTTATTTTGTAGCAAATGCTTTTGGAAGAAATCTGTTAAGGTTTTAGTCGAGAAAAATTTCAGAAAAATTTAGTTAAGCTTTTTAGGTGATTAGAAACCACATTTCAAATTTGGATTTCAAAAATTTAGTTTTAAATTGATAGTTTGCTTTGAACCCAAATTTAGAGGAATTTTAATAGTAATAAACCATTTATAAAAAAATGCCTTTAAATAGGGTCACCCCTAGGGTTTTTGGAATGAATTAGAGGGTACAAAAGTGTGGTGAACTTTTATGGTTTCAAATGATTAAAGATTTGAGAAATGGTTTGAGGTTGGAAAATGATTTGGAAATAAGTGTTTAATTGAATAGTTGATTTAAGCAACAATTTAATAGATGAATTAAAAAGGAATTAGTTGGAAGCAATTGATGTTTTGATTTGCAATTCTTTATTTGAAAGATTGTAACAGACAAGTGTGAAAACAAGGGTTGATTAAGTTTGAATTTTATTATGAAAACAATGCAAACAGAAATAAAAATGAGAATGATGCCATGATGCATTGCATAAATTAAACAAATAAGTAAAACAACTAAGGGTTTTCATACTTGGATGTTACAAAACGCCCCCCCTTGAAGGAATCGCGCCCCGAGATTCCCTACTGGGAAATGAACAGGTCCGGATACTTCTTGCGAAGATCCTCTTCGGTCTCCCACGTTGCCTCTTTATCGGAATGATGCGACCATTGGACTTTCAAGAACTTGGTGCTCTTGTTGCGAGTCTTACGCTCGGTCTCATCGAGAATACGAATAGGGTGCTCCTCATAAGATAGATCATCTTGCAGTTCGATAGAATAATGATCAACTGCACGATCTGGATCCTTGAAGCACTTCTTGAGTTGTGACACGTGGAACACATTGATGAGGGGATAGTAACTCGGTATGCCAACCCCAGGTGTAATCCGGCCCAAACGGCGTATGGACCAAATCCGGCTAAGGACGCAGAAGCTTCCGGAAGGCCCAGGGCTTGTAAGGATCGTAACCCGGATTGTGGGTTACGATAAGGAAAGCTAGGATACGTATGTAGAGTTCGAGTAGGACTCAAGGAGCGCTTTGTATGGCAAGCCAAAGGGGGTATGAGTACTATATAAACCAACCCCTAGGCTTCGCCTGAGAGAGATTCAAGTCATAACTGTAACACCTATTATCGAGTATCCAGTATAATCATATCGAGATCCGGCGAGTTGTGTTCCGGCTCTTAGATTGCTTTTCGCCATGTCTTCCTTCAAGCTAAACCCTCTCCCAAATACCTGTGTCGACTTGCCCCTAGATCAGTTACCCCCGGTAACATCTGCCGTGATTATCCCACGACAGTTGGCGCCCACCGTGGGGCCTGCGTCCAAAGGTGTTTACATCACGGGAGAAGCTCGGAAGAACATGAGGAACCTCGTCGTCGGAGAAATCTACGTCAACAACCAAGGAGAGAGATGGTAGACGATTCTGGCTGGGGGCCAGAGTCGGATCACCTCGAAACCGGATCCGTCGTGACAGTCGGCCGCATCAACGTCTTCATCGGTATGGTATGTGCTTCCAATTCAAGCCGTGATAATCTTGAATCTGATTCTGTGTCAGGGGAGGACACGCGTGTTCAATCGGAAAAAGAAGAATCGATCGGAACAACGGGTCCGACAGAGAGGGAGGAAGGTGCCGAGTCTATACGGGATTTATCGGAGGACCGATACGAGAAGGAAAATAGCGAAGAGGAAGAACGGTACGAATCTACGCCAAGCATTATGCGCCGGGTTGCAGTTTATGCGGCCCCCGCAATCAATACCAATCAAGGAAACGCAGCCGCGGCGCCAGTCGGGGCGGCGCAGGTGCTGGCTCAGCAACAAGGTACGGCTGGCCCGATCTTGGCCCAGGTCGATGGAGAATCGGCATCAGTCACCAGTCGCCCAGCGGAGGAGGAGCGACACGCAAATATGTTTGGGTTCCAAGCAAACCGGACACCAGGGGCGGGCCCCTCGAATCCGCGTCACCCAGCTCTGTTTGATAATAATTTGATCTTGGATCCCACAGTCCTAGCTACAGTTATCACCCCAGAAAACGCAGCAGAGCGTGTAAGAGATCTGGACGTGGCTCGTCGTGCATTGGAGCAGCAAAGAAGGCAGGTAGAAGCAGAAAAGCAGGGGATGGCAGCGCGGCAGCGGGAACTGGATGACCTAGAGACCCGGCTTCGGGAGGAAACGACGAGGATTCACCAAAGGCATCGAACTATGTTACCGGCAACAGGAGGGGTTATCAACCCGACTGCCCGGGTGTTCACGCCTCAAGATCAGCCAATCCCACCGGCGAACCAAGGGACCATACCGCAACCAGCAACGGGAGTGCAGCCGGTAAACGCGCCAGCCGGGTTACCCTTGCCTCGGACGGGGGCGACAGCCGGCAACACCATGCCGCCTCCACCATCGCGATTCCGTACCCCAGCAGGTCACTACAACAACCCCATGGACAACGTGTATGCAGCAACACTCGCATTAAACCAGATTCCTGTAAGAGACTCGCCGCACGCAGAAGAAACCCGGCGAGCGATAGATCTGCTGCACACCGCGGTAGCACAGCAAGTCAATTATCCAGATCAGAAGTGGGATGCATGGGACGCCATACGTGAGTCAACAACAGGGCAACGTCCAAACAAGCGCGGCACGACGAAGGGAAGAGCAACAGCAGATGCCACCCCCACCGCGCGTCCAGACAATACCGGCAGTATCAGCAGCACAGGCAGTAGTGGACAGCTCCAGGGCCAGAAGAGCCGGGGCCGGGTCTGCAGCACACGATCCACCGGTGGCTCCTCACCCCGTGGCACCCCCGGCCGGGTCACGCATTTCCCGGGCGAGACCAGCCCCAACCACCCTTGCGGGACCCAAGTGTCTCTCGGATGATATCAGAGCGGAACCTTACCCGGAAAAGTTCAAAGAACCGGGGAAAGTAGTGAATTACGAGCCAACGATGGATCCGGAAACGTGGTTAAGCAGCTACGAGATGGCAATGTCAATTCGCAACGCATCCGAGAATCTCCAAGCCAAGTTCATGTACTTAATGATGTCAGAGGGAGCAGCAAAGTTATGGTTCACCAATTTACCGGAAAAGTCGATCAAGTCGTGGGAGGAGCTAAAAACCGCATTTATCAAGCACTTCCATGGGACCTGTAGGAAGTTATTTACTATTGATGACTTAGAAAGGTGCGTCCAGAAGAAAGGAGAGTCAGCACGAAGCTGGGTACGCCGGGTTATGGAGATACTCCACTCATCTACAGATATCCAACCAAAGGACGCACTACAAGCTATGGCGAAAACATGTAAGTATGTTCCTTTAGTACAAAAGCTAACCCGCATGAAATCCAGCAGAAATGCAGCGGAGGTTACGATGGGAGAGTTAATGGATGCATGCAACAAACACGCTGCAACGGATACTACAGAAGAGGAAGTTGATGACAAGAAGGCAAAAGCAAACGCAAGTAGCAGTGGGAAGACCGGCAATGGATCGGCACCAAACAACAATGGAAATAGCCAGAACAAGCGCCCGTTTGAGGGAGTTCCGAGTTTGTGGCCAATACAGAGGCCGGGTCTTCGAGACCTAGATCCGAAGGGAATTTTAATACCGGAAATCACAATGGGGGACACTACCAAGTACCCCAAGACCAAGCAACAGTTGGGACATATTTAGGATGGCGTGCCCGAAGCATAGCAGGAATGGCAAGCCGGCCAATCATTCATTGGAGCAGTGTGCCGACTTACAAAGGTGGAAGAACGAGGAAGTGAACAGGGCCATGCGAGGTGCGGGCCGAGGAGGAGGTCCGGGTCTAGGTGGAAATTCGGGCAACGGGCCGCCCCCAGCCGGCAATCCGCCAGTTGGAAATCAAGGTAACAATCAAGAGGGAGCGGGAGGATTTCAAGCTAACCCCAAACAGCTGGGTCAGTATCATGTGCACACTACTGGAGGTTCTAGCAAGGACAAGAAGATACTGAAACAAGCAGTTAATTCAGTCTCCTCCGCTGTTCCAAGATATTTGAGGTGGTCAGAGCAAGAGGTAACATGGAGCAGAAGAGATCACCCGGAGGATTGATCACCCGGGAGTCCTGGCTTTGGTAGTGGCGCCACAGGTCAATGGTTACGAGCTGAAGAAAGTCTTGATGGATGGAGGGAGTATCAATATCCTATACTGGGAAACTTTTCTGCGCATGGGCTTAAAGGAATCACAGTTGCAAAAAAGTACAACAGTTTTTCACGGGATAGTGCCGGGTCATTCGGCATGCCCCGAAGGAAAAGTGGCATTGGAGGTAGCTTTCGGGGAGTCAAAGGACAATTATCGAATCGAGTGGCTTACCTTTGAGGTAGTAAAATTGCGCAGCCCTTATCATGCATTGTTTGGAAGGCCGGCTTATGCCAAGTTCATGGCAAGACCATGTTATGTGTATCTACAGCTGAAGATCCCGGGTCCTAAAAAGACCATCACCGTACACGGAAACCGAGATATAGCAGCTGAGTGTGATGAAGGAGACGCGGCAATGGCCGAGCAAGCCTGTAGGAAGGAAGAGCTCAAACATTACCGTTCTCAGGTGGACCTAGAAGAGAGAGCAACGTCAAAAAAGCCAACTCCTGAGGGGGACAAAGCAAAAGTTAGGGCAGAACAAAACCCTAAGATGGTAGGCTTCATCGGGAACGATATTTTCAAAACTCTCAGTAGGGAAGAAGAAGACGTACCACCATCCGCAGCTGATCACGTGTCAAGGGCGATATACCCGGAATGGCTAGCAAATCCGGTACTCATTACGAAAGGGCATAGCAAGTGGAGAATGTGTATCGGCCGTACCAACGCGAGGCCGATTCTCGAGAATAACTAAAGCAGTGTAATGGGCGGCAGGTTTCATACGCACTCTTTTCCTATCCAGGGTACCTAAGGGGACTGGAAGGTTTTTAATGAGGCGGCCTGCTGATTCAAATAAGAAATTTTTATCAATAAAAGAAGATGGTTTCGAGTCTTATCATGATCCTTGCTTCAGTTACAAGTAAGTAACATTGTTATTATCAATACATCAATATCATCGAAATACATTACGTGAATATAGGTCTCCGGAGGGTTGATCTACTTCAATAAGTAATCACAAACCCGGAGACCCGGCCATGATGCCTATAAGTTATGGGGGCTGGTTACTCGTACAAACGGGTGCGGCTACAATCCTATAACTGGACGAAGGAGCCAATTTTCTTGATTATTCTTACTTAAGCTCGATGTGACTCGCACCAAAGTGGCATGATCTGTTCACTTACGATTACAATCAAACTATGCAGCCCAATGGAGCGTGCTTGATTTTGTTTTTCGTATAGATGCAACGACATGGTATCCACGCGAAAGCCGGCTTATAGTACAAGGTAATCAAAAGGGTCATCTAAACCACAAGTCCATGCAGAGTATAAGGCTAACATAGCCGGAAACTCAACAAATATTAAGCATGACTTCAGTATTTATGAGAACAGCTATTGGTCTTCAGCTTGGTAAACAGCAGTATGTCATCTGAGAAAGCCCACGCCCCCATAGCTCGTACTTTGGGTCATGGGGACTGGGGACTTCGAAACAGAAACAAACTATTTAACTACCAAGGTCTGTAAACCTTAGTTGCCGAGTATTGGGGACTTAAAGAAAAGTCCATCTATCAAAACCTACGATACTCGGTTAACCGAGTCTCAAAAGGAAATTGAAAGCAAGAGTTCGAAGTATCGAGAATAAGCTCATAAGTAACACAAGGATGGATATTATCAAAAGCCAGGGAAGGCAAAGAGTTATCATGAATTAACAAAGCATACAGTCATAGTATCAGCATCAATGGCGCACAGGCGCACTACAAAAATCATATCAGTATCGAGAAACGAAAAGCACAAGGTAGCATCCTACTCGGCATCCTGAGAGCGGCCCTCCGGGTCTAGATCTTGGACTTGCTCCTTGGCCTTGCCAGCAGTTTTGCTCGGGCTCTTCACATCTGGACGGACAGGCGGAGGCACGGCCGGTAGAGGTGGACGGCTTTGCGCCTAGCTCTGCTTCTCTTTTTGCGGCCTCTTCTTTCCTCCTGGCCAGGTCAGTCGACCATCTTTCCACCATATCAAAAGGAGGTGCATCCACCAAAATAACTTTGCCCTCAGCGTCATATGAACTCATGATCTGGTCCAGCTCCATTTTGTCGGCCAAGGTAGTGGCTGAGGGGCGTACAGCACGTTGAATATCTTTGAAG